>CM050404.1:22100774-22260197 GCA_027580255.1 Therioaphis trifolii
CTTATAAAAAAAAATTGTGCCTATGTATTTGAATAATTTTTGAATCACTCTTAGATCAACTTATTCAAAACCTTCTATTAAATTTTCAAGCGATTTGGTAGGGCCAAAAAATTGTTATCGACTTTTATAAAAAAAAATCTAAGAAAAATCGAATTATTCAAATGCCTATAAATAGCTAAAAAATAAACGAAATATTTTGAAAATACAACTATGTAAAGAAAATGCCTATTTAAACATTTTGTAAAAGTTTTAAGTTTCTACGACCTATACTTTTTGAATAAGAACAAATATCAAAAATCAATGATGCCTAAATTGTTATTTTACGCGATTATGTGAAAAAATTGTAATTTCAAACACTCATAAAAAATTTTGATTTTATTCCAGTGCAAATTTTTTTACAGATAATTGAAGGAAAACGTATGTCAAACTTTGTACCGAATTTACAATTCTTAGTTTTGAATACTTAAAATTTTATGAATTTTACCTACAAAATACATAGCAAATATACATGATTTTGACGAATTTTGTCAATATTAGCACTTATAAACGCTTATAAAAAAATTTTGTGCCTATGTATTTTTATAATTTTTGAATGGGAGTTAGAACAACTTATGTGGACCCTTCTATTAAATTTTCAAGTATTTCGTCCGAGCTACATTTTTTTTATCAACATTTATAAAAAAAAAATATAAAAAAAATCGAATATTTCAAATGCCTATAAATTGATTGAAAATGAGTGAAATCTTTTGAAAATAAAATAATATAAAGAAAATGCCAATATAAACAACTGATAAAATTTTCAAGTTTCTACAACTTATACTTTTTGAAAAAAAAACAAATAGCAAAAATCGTTTGAGGCTAAACCGTTGTTTAACGTGTTTTTGTAAAAATTTAAATTTCAAACACTCATAAAATTTTTTTGTCTGAATCCGGTAGAGTTTTTTTTGCAGATAATTGAAGAAAAACTAATGAAAAACCTTGTACCAAATTTTCAAAACTTAGTTATAAAAGAAAAAAATTTTACGATTTTTCAACAACAAAATTATTTGCAAATTTTCGCAATTTTTACATATTTCGTATAAATTGGAACTTTGAGCACTTATAAAAAAAAATTGTGACTTACGATTTTGGATTTTTTTTTATCAGTTATGGAACAACTTATAAGAAACCTTGTATTAAATTTTCAAGATTTTCTGGCAAAAAAAAAAAATTTTATCGTTATTTTAAAAAAAAATATTTAAAAAAATTGAAAATTTCAATTGTCTATAATTAGCGCAATAAAAGTCAAAATACTTTGAAAATTTAACGGTGTATAGAGAACGCTAATCTAAACATTTGGTGAAAATTTCAAGTATTTACATCGATTAGTTTTTGAGTTATAGCAAAATAAAAAATTTGATTTTGTCGAAAACTGGTTTTGCGTAAAATATACCGTTTTCCCTCATTTTTTAAGGGTTTTTCCCGGCGCGTTAAAAAAATATTGACCCCCCAAAGTACCAACTAGATTCAATTTCCTTTCAGAAAAGTTGCTATATAAGGCAATCGAAGCATTTTTACTGCCCCAAATCGTGTCGACAGACACAAAAAAAAAAAAAAAAAAAAAAAAAAACACACATCATTGTAAATTCACTCCGTTCAGAATCTAAAACATTGTAAAACCCCAATAGATCTTTCGACTTCACTCAGAATTTAAAACAACTATTTTATATTCAACGCTAACATAAATTTATGTTAACTACGTATAGTAATTTATTTTACTGCGCACATCCAAGGATAGACCGTGAGCAGAAAACATTAAAATTTCTTTTCACTGTAAACAGTGTAAAGACTTAATTTGTTAAGAAGTCGAAAAAACTTTTTTCTGATTAATCAGTCAAACTTATATTTTAACGATATTCTAATTCTAACCGTGATGTAAATTATAGGTATGCTATAGCATATATATATTATATATTATATTATTACATATAAACATGTATCTACTTAATTGGTTCGTGATTTTACGACGATAGGTATTTTTGCTTTCAAATAAGTAGACCGTTGGCACTAACAATGACGGTGATAATAGATATTAGTCAGGTTTGACTCGAAGAATCGCGACGGCATACCGCGGCATGGCCATTTACTCTCATAGGTGGTTCGATTACTATTTTTAAAAGGGAACGCGTCAAACGTCGCAGTAAGCTTTCTATAAATAAAATTTTGTGCAGTACATCATGTACTGTACATGCTGTGGCAAAGCTACATGATGTACATAATATCAAATTATTTCCACAGTTTATGTGACGTTGTTATTTTTCAAATGTATATAGGTAGCATAGAACAGGGATAGACAAATTTGAGTGACTAGAGGGCCAATATCTATAATAGCGATACATTTATTAAACATCCTCTGAAATCAACTCGAAATAAATTTTATCTATGTAAAAAGTTTTTTTTTAAATAGACCTAGTATTGTCATTAATTACCAATTTACCCTAGTACTATACAGACTTAATTAAAATGTTAATTTAACATTTCTCCATTTCTGAGCTTAGTATTTACTACTATTATATTCAAGTCTGAAAATAGTGCGTTACCTAACAATTTTTAAGCCCTGAAATTCTATACTAGTTCACTCACTTAGTGATTATTTCAACTATATTATAGAAATAAAAAATCAAACATCGTTGTAGTTACGTAATAAATTCTTAATTTTATTTCTTTACGAACTACAATATCAACTTTGGTTATTTTGTTAAAGCTTCTAAAGTAATAATAGTGACTTCAAGTGTTAACTATGTTAGTAAATCGACTAATTTTTCAATTCAAAATCCTTTATTATATACCATCTAATATACAATTTGTTAATATGGAATAAGTATAATAATTTTAATTTCGGTTTTTATCGCCATGTCTGGTTTTAAATTTAAACACTACTGGTACTTCACTGGTACGGTTTATAATGATATGCATGCAAACAATTTCGATAAATGATAAGCGTTCAATTTTTTTTATATAAATAATATTTATGCTTTATTATTATATATTTATAGAAGACAACTCAGGTATTTCTCAGCCCTAAGTTCGGAGCACAACTTTATGCTATAATATTAGCGAACTTCAGTATGCATTAGGAAGTGCTTATGAATGTTTCCCATATTTTGAAAAATTAAACGTGAAGTGTGAGAATTCGTAGGTCTATCTTCCAGAATAGATAATGATAAGAAATTTACACTTACACAATATCATCTAAAACTTCATATTTTATTATTATGATTGTTATTTTAGATTCTGAGTGAAGCAATTATTGATTTAACAATGATGTTTATTTTTTTTTCTGTCAATACTTTTTCGGGTTGTTAGAATTGTCCAAAAGTTTCATCGAGTAACTACAGATTGAAAACTTCTTGTAAATTGTACTTTAAACTGTAATTTTTCTCTATTTTTGATAATTTTTCTTGGCGTAAGAAAAAACTGAGTAAGCATGGCGAAATTAGCCATAAACGACACTTTTACTAAATCGATTTTAGTTATTTAGTCATAACTCGGAAAGTAATGTTCCTAGAAATTTGAAATTTTTACGAGTTTCAAAAAAAAAAAAAAAAATTAGAATATTTTGGGCTAAAAACAGAATTTAAAAATAACTTATTTTTTTAAACTTTATCTCTAATAACATTTTTAATATTTGACAAAAAGTTTTGAAAATTTGGTATATATATATATATATATATATATATATAGATATATAGATATATATATTGATAATAATCTTATTCATATACTTCATTAACAACCTGAAAAAATTTCAAAAATCGTTTGTCAGAATTTTTTTTATAACCGTATAAGTAAATTACAAGGTAAATTATTATACGATTTTTACAGAATTGACTACTTTTATGTCAATTTTTAACTTTTAATGTGTATTGCAAAAATTGGTTATCCAATCATAAAAAAGACTTTAGATACAGATAGAATAGCATATTTTGAAACTTTTGGTAAAAAAAATGTATTCTTTGTCAAGCAAGTAAACTTTAAACAGCTATGATAAAAAAACATACCGACAATTAAACTAAAACCTCGACTAAAACGATTAAATATATGAACTGTATATTTATTTTTGTACTGAAGCTTTGCTCTGAATCGTTTAACTGAAGAAATGATCTATCATTTTTTGAAAATTCAATGCACCCATCCGCATTATCTTGTCTAATGGTACGTGCTTTTTTTTTGCTTAGAGCAGTGGTTCTCAACCTTTTTGAGTTCGCGACCCCCTATAATGTCACCAATATGTTTAACGACCGTCTGGTAATGTAAGCATTAAAAAATTGAACAAACTGTTATTATTATATTTATTTGTGTATGAATTTTACAAAAAAAAGGTTCATTATGTAAATTTGAAAAAATTATTGAATTGAATGACTCTTTTGCCGTTGTTGATTTAAAGTCATTTTGTCAATCCTTGGCTCGACAGATTTGGATAGACTTAGTCTCATTGTTACCGATATATCCAGCCAATTTCTCGATTTAGTTTAAATTGTAGACATCGTAGAAAATCCTGATTTGCATAAGTTTGTCGTTGAAAAAGGAATCAACTTTTTTAAAGCTTTCTCTGTTAATGCAGGATACACATACTGAATTTTAATCCAAAATTTACTATGTTTTTATTACTATTAAAAATCTGTCCCTATCCTCTGTCTGAATATAACTCAATTAATTTTTCTTCGTTTAATAATGATAATTTATTTATTAACTATTTATTTTATTTTATTTTATTTATAACTTTTAATCATAAGATTCTAAGTGAAACAATATTTTTCCCACGTGAATTGGCGACCATAAAATAAGTTTTAGTGACCCCCAAGGGGGTCGCGACCCCCCGGTTGAGAATCGCTGGCTTAGAGCATGACGCTAATGTTTCCTGATATGAATACTACAACAATGGATCCAAATGATAGATGAATTAATTGTTTTAATTTGTGTTCTAAGTCCGAATTGAATACCTGTTATTGCCCGTGCACCATCTAATGCTTACCGGTATATTTATACCATTGCATATTATAACTATAGAAATTATAACTATTGAAGACATAAAATATTGCTTCACCTGAAATATTCGATGTCAAAGATGTGAAATATAAAAATTATTCGATGATGTAAGTAATAGATATGTACTAGTAAACTTGAATCATCGCAAATGCCAGTGGTCTCATTTTATCATAAATAATACAATGAATTTGTTTTAAAAACTGAAATAAACTGTTTATTTTTATAATTTCTGGCTTCACTCCAACTTCGTTTTCAATCAATTGGTTGATATAGATAAATTGTATTTGATTTCTTCGTAGCTCTATGTCCCAAATATAACAAAAAAAAAAAATAATTTAAGCATTTGGTAGATTAATTTACTCTCCAACTATTACTGTAGAGTTTTTCACTTTTTGCGACTAGCAAAGATATTTTATGAGAAGTTGATAACTGTCACAGTTCAACGCTTCATTTGTCGATGTGTACGAAGATAACTCACCTGATGATTGAATACTCAGTATCATGTCCAATACTTCTGATTTAATTTATATTTTACGGTGAACATGTTATCACAAAGATTTAGCTAGCTGTATTAGGTATCAAAATATATAATTAAATAAAAGTTTATATTTGTTTATTACCTATTTTTCTAAGTATTCATTATTTGTATAAATGAACAGTTTTAAATAGATTACTATCTAGTTTTCAATATAATTAAAATGTAATATGAATAAACGAAGAAACAACAATAAAATTGAAGCCCTTAATGTAATAATAATTTACGTCGAGGTCAGTGAGCCGTGAGTAATTATGAATACAATTCTGTAGTAGTTCCTAAAAGTCCGTTTTATTTAAACGTGTTTTAATAATAAATGATAATGAGAAATATCGACCTTGTATCTACCTGTATTATTAATCAAAATCACTCTAGATTCATTTTTATGTAAATTTTCATGATTTTAAATTACTGTTACATTGGATATTTTTTCGTGTGATCAACAATAACGTGTTTTATGTTTATGTTAATGAATATTTTGGGTACCTACTGCGGTCAATAACCGATTGCTGGCTATAAAAAAAATAGTTATAGTTTTATAGTTGGCCTAGTCTAATCAATATCAAAAATGCTTTTCTGATTTTTAAGATTTTAAATGAGGATTGGAATTTAGGGTAAAAGAGTAGTTGTCAGTTTCGCAAAGTTCATATCCAGTTTTTATTCTTTAAATAACTTCTAAATATCATTCATATTTCGATAAATGAAATGTTTAATTAAATAGCTATCTACAACGTTTATCCTTGAGTGCTGATAGATTTACTTGTTTTTTGTACTTACAATTCTGAGAAGAATTATGAAAGTAAAATGGCAACTGTTCATCGACTCGCTGATAGATAGGTATTCTTCCTTCGTAATTTCGTTCCTTGAATAAATTACCGACAAACACATGGCAGGTTTAAATTGCCTTGACCTTGGAAAATTACACATAGTATTATGTATTATAGTTATTAGTTGTATTTACTATAATACTGCATTAGTTTACACTGGTGACTCAGTATTTACTAATGAACCTAAATATATTGATGAAACAGTAAAAACTTTGTTACTCAGTATCTATACAAAATTTGGAAAAACCAGAAAGTCTTGTATAAAGCACGTACATTATTAAATAAAGTTTAATCGTAAAGTTCAGACGAAAAAAGCGCGAAGCCGAACACAAACATATTCCCAGTTCATAAAAAATCAATCTGTTTTATGTGGAAGTGAGAAAAAGAAATAATCGTGAGCGTAAAAATAAACAATTCAATTTTTCAGACTGAACTTTTTTGATAATGCGAGAAAAATCGATAATTTTATTTCAGAGCCATTGTGGTGTATATCTACGGTGAATTTTTCAAAACTCGCAAAAACATGCAGGCCCAAGAAAATAAACACCTCGTGAGAAATGTACAAGTACATTTTACTCTCTAACAATTGACGTTTCAAGTCAAGACTTACTTAATAGATGTTATACATATTAAAAAAAAAACAAACAAACAAAATGGTTTTGCGTCACATTCGAAATCTCCGGAATTTTCCTTTACAATATATGTTTGTGATGATTTTTAGAGTCTGAGTGAAGCGAAGGATCTATTGGTTTTACAACAATCTTTTTCTTCTATTTTTATTGTACGAGTAGAAACACTTTTTAGTGCACTCAACTAAAAGTTTTATCCAGCAAATCTATATATAGGAAATTGCATATTAATGATACTTTTAAAGTTAATTTTATTCTCTTCTCAATAGCTTTTCTTGGCGTAAAGAAAAACTGCCGAAAATCGGTAAAATTTAAAGTAAACGATACTTTTGCAAAATAAATGTTAGTTATTAAGTCAAAAATAATATTGCAAAAAACTTGTAATTTATACCTAAATGTTACATAATTACATACAACAATTTTTTTTTAAAATAACAACTTTTTAGCATAAAATTATAACATTAAAAACACTTCGTTTTTAAAATTTATCTTTAATAACATTTTTAATATTTCTGCCTCTTGAGACAGGTGACTCAAGATTTTTTTAGTAAAATTATTATACAAATTTTTTATAGAATCGACTTTTTATATCGATTTTTAACTTATAATGTGTAAAAAAACATTATTAGACTATTCAATTATTATGAATCTTTATGATATATAATAACATGTTTTAAATTTTTTAGTAAATAATATCTCCTTAAAATTAAATTAAAAAAAAAAAAAATGTTTAAATGGTTTTAATAAAAACAAACCCACCACCAATCAGACTAAAAACGATTAAATATATGAACAGCATATTATTTTACATTGAAGTTATGCTCATAATCGTTAAACTGAAGATATGATTTATCCTTTCTATAAAATTCAATATACCCTTTTCCATTATCTTATCCGAGGAGTGAAGAACATCTCATGGTGTGAACTTCAAAGTATTACCTATAATTAACACTGTTATTATTCATTATAGGTATTTACTTGGTATTCACTAGTACGATTATTGACGTATAAAATATTTAAATCTAAAACACTTGCAGAACTTTATGTACGTGTAGATCTTATATTATTATGCGTTATGTGAAGTGCCCTAAAAGACTATGAATTAATTTCATGTTTGAGACGTTACTGTATGCAATTTAATTGGAAAACACTTGAATAGATATAACCACATTGCAGGTATCAAACCTGTTGACTCCAATCAACATCAATTTCGGGGTGCTCGGCTCGTTCCTCGTAATATTGTTCTCAGACTACCTAAAATACAAGCCCGTCATGATGTTCTGCTGTATGATGGGCGTAGCGGCATACGTATGTCTCATAAAGTCATCGGCCACGATAATTCTGATGGTACGTAGAATAAACGTGTAAATATAGTTTTATTGTATTTTTATTATTGTCTATACCAGTGATCTTCAATCTCATCAGATTATTGACTTAGATTATAATTAGTTTTTTGCGATTCATATTTAAAAAAAAAATAAAAATTAAATATTCTTTTAAAAATCTTCATACTTATGAAATTTGTATGCACTTGCTGAATTATCTTACACTGATTGAGTTTGTGATACAGTATAGTACACTAGAACATTGCACATATAATACTTTAAAACGGATAAGTTAATTTTATTTACTTCGCAAAATTATATGAAGTACATTTTTATAACAGTTTTTTGAATTTATTAAAATCACGTCGTGACATAATCCTTCAGCTTATGTGACCCAAAATTTTGGCCAAAAGTAGTGGCTACTAACCCATTAGTTGAAGATCTCTTTATTTTTTACTCGTGTTTCGGGTAACCGTTCTTACAATTATATAGACTAGTATTTAAGTATATGCGTGTACTAGGTAGCCCAGGTTTGCCTGTCGCTATTAAAGTGCGTTGATACGTCGTACTACGGTTACTTATTCGCTGTGATAAGAGACAAGGAACACTATCAGATAGCTACGGGATATGCGACGGCCGGGGCTATGAGCGGTATGTGCGCGTCCGGCCTGCTGGGCCAACTAGTGGTCTACTTAAACAATGGAAATTACGACACTCTTCCTTACTACAGCCTCGCTGGTACAGTATATCTAAATACAATTAATATTGACACGCGTATTTATGTTTTTATTACACTCGACCCGACGAGAACGTATTACCCGAGGTATTACCTTTAGGTACCTATATTTAATATTTAAACATACAGAGCGATTTTTTTAATTTAACTTTTATTCTTTTTAATTGTTATTTTATTAAGTGATACTAATATTAAAACTTACTTCGTTTAAAGCTCTGTATTATGCGTCAATTTTAATTTTTATTGATGTCTTATGAAAAAAGCTTATAAAACAAAATTAATTTTTACTATTTATTATCTGTATGGTTTTAGAAATGTTTTTAATTACTTTTAATTCAGTATTTCAAAAGAGAATATTTTTTTGCTGAAAAGATAAGCATTCAAATAACTGTTCTATATTAACAAATTGTTTAGGAGATATAATTTATCAAAATTTTAAGTTGAATACAGTTGAATGCACTTAATCATAGATTGGTTGGGTATACACTCTTTAAAAATTCGTTTTCATTTTTACACTTAATTAAAATGTATATTTACTATCTACACATAATCGTATTTGTTAGATTTTCGATTTAACTATTTTTAAAGACTTATGACATTGTCGTTTCAGGCGTGGCTTTTGCGTCCATGTGGGTGTGTTTCTTGCCGGCGGTCGAACGTAAAAAAAATTTACACGTGGAATATGACACGACTGCTGTGAAGGCGAAGGCGAACGTTTTCTCAAAAACAGTCATTCACGACCCTGGAATTCCTAAATATTGTACTAAAGCTGTTGATCCGGAAAATGTAAGTACTTACATGATTAATTTCTTAATATATCTTTTCATCTTATTACATGCCGTCTCTTGTAGTCATGTCCACTGGTACTTATATACGTGAATTGATGAAAGTATTTAAATTTTGGACTTTCTAAAGAACTTCCAAAATAAAATATGAATAAATAATAAAAATTAACGTAAAGGGTATATAAGAATAAATATTGTTTGAAGAGTTGTATACTATATACATACAATATGTGGTTGAAGATCTGTTAAAGGACTATTCTTATTTTGTACCAAGAGGTCTCTGCGTGGGATTTTTTAAATTTTAAAATCATTATGGACATAATAGTACAATGGAAATACATTATACATAATGTAGATAGTATATCCTGTAGATTATAATGACTGTAGGTGGAAGTATGCGATTGGTAATGAAAAAAAAATGATTAGTTAGGTATATGTTTGAGTTTTATTTGTTGTGCGTCGCATTTTAAAAACAATCGTTTTTTTTTTATTGATGAAATTATTTATTATAATGGCAAATAAAAATAAATAAAAACTTAAATTAAGTTGGCAAAGTGTGAAAATGGAATTTCATGATTTTATCTTAGTAATCTAACCTTACATTTTAAAGTAAAACTTCTGAATAAATACGCATAAAACTCATTATTTTATTCGGACATTTTTTTATTGATTTTTAATTTACAGAAATCAATTTAAAGATTAAAAAAACAGTATAAAAATATGTTTATAATTTAAGTACTTTAACATACAATACACATCGTTTTATCAAAATAAATATAAGTATTAAACATTTATGGCATTTGTTTTCACTTTTATATTATAATTATCCTAAATTGTTATAAATATAAATCAAAATAAGTTATTTAAAATTATGAAAGATACTAAGATATTAGTAGCATAAAATATGTTTGCATTTTTATCTAAGTTCTAGATATATAAGTGTATTTGTTGTCTCTAGGTACATTGAACTATTTGCTACACTCATCAAATACTTACATTGAATAAAATTATCAAGCTCATAAAAGAGCGCATTGAAAAAGTTTTGAGGATAATCAATGTATAATAATTAGACTTGACTTACAGCAGTTTTAGTTTTAGATCTATACATACAAATCTGGAACAGTGCTTTAATAAACCATTTATTAGTATCTTATTAGTTATGTCAAAATACAAAATAAATGTTTGTCCCGATTTTTGTCCACGTGACTAGTATTGCTAAAAATCGAGTATCTTTAAAAAGACTTCAAGAAATGTTTCTCTGTTGGACAACTAATAAATGTAATAATACAGGCCCAAAAGTTGTTTAATAGTTTATGCTGCTCTTGCAATATCAATTTCACGCGTTTAATTGACTTCTATAGTTAGTCTTACACGTTTGTCAACAGTTTTATACGTACTTCCATTATTTTCCTTATATAATTCTCTATTAAAATTGGACAAGACATATCTTGAACACAATAAATGAAAAGCTAATTAATGTCAATGAAATAAAATAACTACGTATACCTTGTCATTTTTACATAATACGTGATTTATTATTCAGGTTGGTTCGACAACTGTTGTAACAAAATTAATCAAACGTGTCTACGCTGACATCACATATTTGTATACGGATTTTGAGGTTTTACGATGGTCTTGTTGGCACGTCTTGAGTACGTGTGGGATAATTCAGGTAATCGCGGGTTTGGTTTTATAAAGTAGCGGACATTTCACATATATGAGTTGTGTTCTTCGCGAATTATCGACGTTTGATTCTCTTTTTACGTTATTTTCTTTTGTTTTATTTTTTTAGATAAATTTGTACATAGATATTTTGTTCACGTACATCGTGGAAGTGACAGACAATAAAAACATGCTGCTAAACGGTTTGGTCGATTCCCTCGCCACCATGTCAGGTGAGTCAATTATTATTTAGTCAGCGAAAAAAAGCTTAAAATCGATATTGTAGAAAATATGTGATATTTTTATACTGTTTGAACGAATAACGCGGACTTAGCATGCGACTCACAAACGTGATAGAACGAAAATTATGGAGAAAAAAACAACTCGACAAAAATATATATAGGGATCAAAATTATTTAATATGCACCACAAAATTTTATGAGACTTGTATATATATATATTTATAGTATTCAATTACAGTCCGCCAAGCTTTTTGAACTACTTGACTTAAATTACCTATTATTTATATACCCCGTGTGTGTGTGTGTGTGTGTGTGTGTGTGTGTGTGTGTGTGTGTGTGTGTGTACACACACTCAAACTATATGAAACTTCTAATTTAGTCTCAAAACGAATACCTGAGAATTATAACCATAATCTTTCCCTTCCCAGACACTTACGCCGACTCTGAGGCATTGTATTAGATAATTTAATACTTCTTAATAAATTTATTGTTTTTAATGTATTTGTAGCGGCCATTTGTACATACAAAATTGGCAAGATTAACGTGGACTGGAATCGTTATGGTGACACGTTTTTAGCTGTATGTGGTTTGACACTTGGACTACTAATGTGCCTCTGTAACTATTTAAAAAACATCATACTCGTATATATCATGTACATTGGCTTCCAAATGCTAGTACAGTCTGTGTTAGTCATTGTCATGTGAGTAAATAACAATATATAATTATTAATTAATAAACATAATACAATGAGAAAATGTTTGGTACACACCTTCGTAAAACATTGTTGTTATTAATAAGTATAAAACCAGTGACTGCAAACGAGTCATTGTGTAAGATAAAATAAATAATTTATTATTAGATCTAACATACGAGTAGATCTGTCTCTGGAAGAAATTTCTCTATGGTCGCTAATGGGAACATACGTAGATATAGAAAAAAAGTAAACTGTATCAATAATGTTACTGATGTTTTTAGTGTACTTTTATAGAGAACTTGTAGAGAACTTTTATTTTCTAACCACAATAGCCCAATATGATTATTGGTAAATGTTATTACAACTTTTCTCTCTAGTATTTAGGAATGCTCGTCAAAACAGAAATTTTAAAGACCCCCCCCCCTCCTCGAAATAAGGTAAGTTTAGTAAACTTGTTACCCGTGTAAAACGATATTTTTCTTGTTAATTGGTAATAAATAAAGTTAATGATTTCAATAACGAGCTTAATATCGTAAACAAACATCTGCAATAGCGCATTATTTGTTAATTATATTAGTGCATTTTTTTAACTATTTCAGATCGCAAATCGGCGTACAAGTGAAAAACGACTGCTACACTTTGGTGCTGGGATTCAACTCATTTTTGGGTATGGGTCTGGCTATGGCTTCGTCAATAATTTTGACGTTCGTCGAAACGTCTATACCCGGACACGTGAGTTTTATTTATATGTACACTGATCTTATAATGAGTGAGAATTATTATTAAGCTGAGCATGAGCTGTGACAGATTATTATTAACTTTCTAGAGGGGAGAGTCCAGGAAAAACAATGTACTCGAGAATAAAAAAGAGTCATATATTTTTTATAGGATGTACAATTTAAATTGAAGGTAAATAATGAATGTGAATAAAGTGTTTATGTCAACAATCAACTGAAATTCAATAATTTATAATATCAAAACCAGTGTCTAGGGAAGCATGTCCAGACTCTTATCCCCATAAACTACTCCTTAAAATATCGCTGTGTACGTACATGAGTACATTTTCAAGAAAACTCTCGTTGACAGCTTATTCAGACGATTATTTGAAAAAACACATCATTACGTAGAATATGTCTTTTGAAAATCAAAATAAATAATAGGCATTATGTTATACTACACGTTATTTAAATTAAAGGCTGGATCAATAGTTTGGAAACGTGAATCTAGTGCTTGTTAGAGTTTTCTCTTAAAACCATTTTTCAATCACATAACATTTAAATCGTCATAATTATAAACTATAATTATAATAATGTTTAGTATTGATATTTACAACAATGTTAACTATATAGTCTGCAATAATGTGTTAATGTAAGTTAGTGAAGTTTCACAAAATTTGCAATTAGTCAATATAGTTATAAGATACAAGTTTAAACTGTGAAGTAAATTACTTTGTATATACAAGATATATCATAAATATCTGCCATACTCATACAGAATAACTAAGTTTTATGCAATTTTTTTTAACTTAAAAAAAAAATTAATATTATAAATAGTACTGTGCTACAATAAAAAAAAAAAAAACATTAAAATCGTATTTAAAGATTTATTTTTGGAACTCAAGTTTCAAAATTTTAAAGTTTTTACCACAATTTAAAATAAAGTCGGAATTCCCATTTTTTTAAATCAGATAAAAAAAAAATGTTGATACTTACAATTCTCATTTGACGGTTCATCCTTTATTTTTCAAAGTTTTCTGAAAATATTAAGAATATTGTTTCTCTATAATTTCTAATCTAATATTTCTTAAAAACAAATCGATATCACTAATTTTATCTTAATTATTGAACACAACATTTTATTAAGTACTTATTTGAAAAAAACAATAAACAAATGGCGTGATTTAAAAAATGTATTTTACACCCAAATTTTTCAACCAATCTGGTTGATAAAATGCCTTTTGTATTTTTATTAAACTGCAAAATAATTTTTAAATTTTCAAATTTTGGGTTCCCATTGTAAAAAAAAATCTTTTAATATTTCATTGTAACACACTGTATAAAGTTTATGTCAATAATCTATTTTATTATTATCTATTAAAAAAAAAAAAAAAGATGAAACTATATCCCGTGTTGTCATCGAAATTCAACCCTTTTTTACTATAATGTTCTAAAATGTACTATTAATATCAGCCGAAATTCATGTGTGTTTCAGTTTCTAGTCTACGGTGGTGTGTACACAGCCCTCGGAATCGGGTATGGGCTCACTGCGTGTTTCAAGAAGAAAACGGCAACAAAACATTTCAACCAGTTACCGTGATACTGCGAAGACCAGAAATGATCTCACACTAAGGCGGTCTTCGTTTCGCTGTCATAGTGATATTAATGTTGTGCTATTTTGTGCGCCGTGTACAGCATTGTAAATACAAATAAATACACAAATGTGAAACGGCCTCGATACTATACAGTTACTGTACTACCTACGATAAATACATTTGGAACTAAAACTAATAAAACAAATTAAAACAAATTATTATTTAATGAATCTTACTTTTTCCAAATGCATTTTGTTTTGACATTTTGTATGACTAACAAGTCTTGTTAAATATTTAAGGTTATTTTATTTCTCAGGTTCCATTACTATGTGTAACGCCTTGGTACACTACTAACTACTGTTGATAATAATTTTATTTTGTGCTTTTTAAATTTTACCAGATTGAAATCAAAGTACAGCTTTCTCATAAATCTGCCTTTGTGATAACTAGTCATGCTCAAGTAACAAAAACAAACAGTTGTTTCAATTAAAAGTGAATTGACTATTTTACTGTCACATAGTTTTTTTTTACACATAGTGGACCTGGCCTTTTAATTTTATCATTTTCCTTGCTCTCTTATTCCTTTTAAAATTTATCGGTATCCTCATAAGTATTATAATATTAGGTATTCAATGTATATTGAACTAAAACCCATATATTTCATATGTAATATATTTCCATTTGATTTGAATACCAATTGATTTTAACACAACAATTTATATGTATTTTTACAATTTGTAGGTCGAATGGGCTTCACATTGCAGCTACAAATTTATTTCCAAAGTTTAAATATGTTATTTTACATATATATTAATCACAAAACCATTACTGTGTTTTTAATTTTTTTCCAAATTATGAAATAATGATAGTAGCCTTAGTATAGTATTGTATTCATTGTATTATTCAAATTTTACTATAAAAATTGTTAAGTATCTGAGGTATTTGTGAAGTTTTTAATTTTTTTTGAAATTTTCGACGATGAAAAATAATAATAAATTTTCCTAGTTTTATTAATTTAAGTTATAATCATTATGAATAAACATAAGGCTAAATTTTACATTTTAAGTTTTTACTATTTTCATTTCATTATTTATATATAATATAATGATAATTTAAATTTAACATTAACTTATAAAATTGAAAAGAAAAATATTTTTTTTTTAAGCGATATTTTAATGATTGTGAATGTTTTAGTGGTTTATGTTATAGTCAATGATAGATATAGCGTCCCTAACATAAATCATTTTTATGATTAGTTAATTAAAAATTAGCTACCTAGAATTTACTGCATCTCAAGTAATATTATTAAAATTAGTCTGAGAGCTTAATATGCTTTTCTGCATGCATTTTATGATAATTATGATAAGGTGAAATAAATAAATTTCAATTATTCGGTTATACAGCTGTTTGACAAATTCAATAATTTACCATCTTCTTATCAAAGTCTATTATTCTTGTAAATAACCCACAGTAGATTGTATACATTAGTATCTTACTATTTTACAGCTTTTAATTTGCACTCCTTTTTTTTTTTATTTAGCCTATTTTTGAGCTAGGTAATCAAAATATCGAAGAAATACAAATCAAATAAACATAAAGTTATTAAATGTATTACAAAAATTAAATATTTCGGTAAATATACAAAGTAGGTTTATTGGGCATATCTATAAATTGACTGCATTCACCAACTCTATGCATTCAATAAGTCACCATTAAAATACTTTTTCTTGTGATGATACTTTTTTTGTCTTGGGAAATTTCATAGATCAAAGACAAATCATCAACTAAAAATGTTTTTCAAATCCCATATTTAGTTAAGTTGATTCTCTTCAAAATGGTATGTTTTATTAACACTGTATATTTAGGACTCGTGATTTCTAGTTATAAAAAATGATAAAATGATATTACAATAACTATTTAAGCGCAACCATGTGGTTTTTAAAACATTTGTGTAACATCTTAAAATAAATATGCACAGAACGTTTTGAAATATGAGAAAAATTAATATTTTACATGGTACTTAAGTAAAGAAATAAATTATGATAATTTTTGTTTCTTAATGGTGCCTATGTATTATAATTATAATTACGCTGTTTAAATTTTAAAAAAAATATCTTTTACTGGAATATACCAGACCTTGAGAAATATTAGTAAATGTCAACAATACAAGTCTCCTTCTTATAGTGTTTCAATTGAAATAGTTATATTTAAGTAAATGTATACAACATAGCATATTCAACTCAACAATTTAATCCCAACTACGAAGTACTGACAATGCAACATAAATAAAGAAATAATTGAAAAAATGTTTCTAATATAATATTATAATTATAATTAATTTTCTGTTTGTACATTGTGGTATTATTTTAAATGAGAAATTAATTTCTATGCATTTTCTTATAAAAGACAATAATGAAATAAAACAACACTAAAAATACAAACATACAAAATAGCCGTAAAACTTCAATGTATGTAATAAAAAATAAAATCGAATTTTAATCATTTTTGTTTAAAACACATTTATTGTCTTCTTGGACGATTTTAAACAGCAATGAAAATTAGTCACAAAGTTTTATGGTTAAAATATCAATTAGTAAAGAAAACTACTACTCGGGACGGAGTTTTGTTAATTTCACATGAGTAAAATAAATTTCCCAACTTCACTCATCACCCTACGACCAGTATCAAATATCAAATAGTTATTAAATTAAATCGTGTCCGTGTCATATTTTCACTACCTACTAACAATGTGTTGGCGATTCTTACAATTTTCCCAACAAAAAACCCATATCATCTTCGTATATTTTCCCAATATGCGGTATGGTCAATGTACGGGAAATTGGAAAAAATGTGGAACCTTGCGGTATAGTCTATCACAAAAAAAAAAAAAATACTTAGTGGTATTGACGTCCAATAACGATGCAACAATATCAAAGTCGTAAGACCAACTTTCGTCGGTTTGTTAAATTAAACACCGATTAAAAACATCCGCATTACCAATGAATTGAATGATTGAAATGTAATTTGTAAGTATCATTGAACTATTTATATGACATATTTGTGTATAAGGACACGAATTATAAGTTTTAATCTCGAGACCATTATTATGATATTCAGGAACGAGTTATTATTTTTCCAACAAATCGTGTTTCTACGTGTAAAATACGCGTGCCAACGTGTGTTTCACATAACGAAGTGTGAACCATCCGCGTTTCTATATTTGTGGCTGGTCACGTGATCCATACGGGTTTAAAATCAAATATTGTACGACACACTTGATTATTGCAATCGGCGTATTAAAATTGTGATTTTCAGACATTTTATACGTCTAATTCTACCATCTAGAACGACTACGAGTTTATAAACGTTTTATTTATTATTAATGTTATAGATCGGTAATATGATATAATATAGCTCTGTTATAGAGCTCTACAGATAATCTAAGGAAAATAAATATTATTTCTTCGTGTATATACGTGTCAAATGTACCGAAATTCATACGTGACTCATCAAAAACTGATTGATTAATTAAATTTAAGTATCGCTACCGCCTTTAGAAACCTACTGTTTGCAGATATGATTTACTGTTGTTGCATTTTCACGTAGTGTTCTATTTATACTTTTCGTACTTGTATACAAAGACGGTCATGTGTTTCAGTTTTTGGGTGACGCGTGAGTAGTGATGGGCTGTGGGTAAATACCCAACGGGTAAGAAATATATTTTGGGTAAATACCAGGGTGTGTACCCACGTCATTTTTTCCTTTGAAAAATTGGGTTTTTTTTTTTTAATATGGCTATACTGTTTTATCTTAAATCGTGGTTGTAACCAAGGTGGATATATCTCCACATTGGTTGTAACATAAATATTAAAGTACTTATATTAAAATATCACATGACTACAATACACACACGGTAGATATGTAGAATATAGATATATCGTTACGCTTACGGCATTAAAAATGCGTTGGTAATGCGGCATTAGTCTTGCTTTTGCGCTTTTTTTCGTTTTTGCTTTGTTAATGAAATACAAATTTATTTTTATTGTTGCTTAAATTTGTGAACTATAAAATAAAATTATGGGAAGAAAAAAGGACATAGTGCGTAAATACTTTGAACAATTCATATCCAACGATAAATGTCAGTCATGCTAGTTTTGTCAAAAAGAGTATAATATGAATGTGAATAAAATGAAAGCACATTTACTTAAATGTTCAAATTGCCCACAACAAACAGAACAAACATTTTATTAAAATACAACTTCTAATGTAACTGAAGATCAAATACAAACAGTTGATGAATATGATGCTCATTTAGCTGTCAATTCGCACAAGCCTTTAACCATCAACAAATTTTTTGACCACATGAATAAATCAGAAAATGTAAGTAAAATAATTAATTTAAAAAAATTATGTTAAATAGTAAGCTTATTTTGTTTATCATTTATTACCAATGTATTATTATTTAAATACAATATTTGCTTGTTTAACACTTAAAACTTGGTACCTACCTGTGTAGGTATAATAAAACAAAATAATGCACACCGATATCAGTAAATGACAATAAAGGTGGAGACACACTATTATCACGTCACGTGAGCTCACGTCCTATCTCGTTAACTCACGTCACGTCACATTACATGGGTATGTATGAGAATAGCCACACTAATATCACGCTATTACGTCATATCACGTATAATTTTTACTATAGAATACCATATTATGTTATGCAAAATTCAATAATTTTTCAATATCATTAAAGTATAAAACTTGTAAATAACTTAACAAATTCAATTTATGTATAAATTATAAGCGTGTGTGTGTGGTGTGTGTGTACCTGGCATTTGCAATTCTCTTCCGATTTCTTCCCAAGCTACTTGTCGGATATTTTGGTCCCTATAGCTAGTCAATTTACAATTGTATAGAATTTGTAAAAAAAACATAATATTCAAACTATCATTTTCATCAAAACATTGAAAACATTTAAATAAAATGCTGTTAATTTTCAACAAGTATTGAAACTAAGAGTTACTAAGTCTTGGAAGATTTAAATTAAACTAAATACAAACGCTCAAATTCATAGAACCCAATAAAAATGTACTATGAAATATTAGTAAGCAAGAAATAAATATTGTAAAAAATTGGTTTAGAACGTCAAGCTTCAATTTCAACAAATCGAAATAAAATGTAATGTCACGTAATATCAAATATGTGGAACGATAGAAAAATAAAAATGTGATATCACGCGAGGCTCAATAAAATATTTCAATATCACGTGAGTAGAGGTTAATGTGTTTCTAGTTTATTATAACAGTATGCATTAAGAGGTTTCACATATTATTTGTGTGACGTGACGTGAGTTAACGAAATAGGACGTGAGCTCACGTGACGTGATAATAGTGTATCTCCACCTTAACTCACGTATTTTACGTGACGCGATTGAACTTTCAATGAAAATCATACAGTAACAGTAATGCATAAGGGCATTAGTTTTGAATAAATTACAGCACAACTGTATCTGTCCTTTATAGGGAAATTTCAACAACAAAATTACCACTGTTCAATGAAAAATAAGTGAAGAAAAGAAAACACTTCATAATTCAAAAAAATGCAATCTTTTTGAGGCCGTTGCTCTTCAAAATTTCGCTCGTTAAAAGTACTCATCCTTAAATCAGTACCAAATGAAAAATATGTGTACGTATTCGATCACCAATGACGAGATTTGATTGGTGTGATTGATACGATATACTTCATTTTTCTTCAAAATTAGTTTTTGAGAGAATTCGTAAAATTTTGAGTTTTTTATTTAACTTGAAGACTCAGATTTTTTTTATGAAAATGTATTGTTCTACTTCAATTATCATTTAAACAATCTTAAACAATTTATGAAAGTCTTGAGTCTTTGTTATGCAATTAATGCCACTTCTAAGTTTCACAATAGAATCGTCTTTCTTCTTTGCTTTTCAACTTGCCTAAGTTAATTATTTTTGAAGTATTGTCCGGAAACTGCCACGCTTTATTATATTTTCGGTATACTCGTGCAGATAAAAGTTTAAATAAATACCCTTCACGTTTGTGAGTTATTACAAAATAATCTTGCTGTTCTAGTTTTTTGGACTGATTGTCTGATTTATTAAAATTGTATTCTAATTCCTATGCTATTTAATAGGAAACCGTATAATTTAGAGTTATCTTGTTCAATGTATATGAGAATAATATTTATTTGAAACTTGAATTACTATTTTCATGATGAGAGAATATGTTATAAAGAAATCAAAATCGTAGAAAAGTTCGACGTGTCCATAGTGAATTTAAGTTTTTAGTCCCACTTTAATAATTGCTTATTTTGTGGCGTTAACCGATTTTTAAGTATACTTATATACATAATAGGTGTAAATATAATTTGTGGTATCTACATATAGTGGATCTCTATCTCGCCGTTCTAATGAGTCTGCTTGTCACCAAATGGCCATTTTAAATAGTCTTATAGTAGTAACGTACATGAGCGTTCACACGGAGGGGAGGGTAAGGGTGATAGATCCCTCTCCATGGCATTGGTTTTAGTCCAAAATATAAGTACTGATGGAGGCATTATTATGGTAAACTGATATTTAAGTATTTTGTATAAACAATACATTTTAATCCATAAATAATTATATGAATCGTTATCATTTCAATTTGTTTCGATAACGATCGGTGTACAGTTGAAGGCAATACATTTTCATACCCCCCCCCCCCCAACCAAAAATCCTGAGAATGCCACTGGTAACGTAGGACAAAGTTTAAAAAAACTTTAACTTTAGTAAAGTTAGTTGTAACTTTCTAACGCCCTACGACATCACATAATTGACGCGTCGTCGTCCATGAATAGTTTTATTTAAATATTGTAATATTAGTTATTCATACAGAGCGTAATATTACTACTTTATTAATATACATTTTATAATGTATTTGTATTTTAATAAGTGTATTAAAGTATTTATTAAACAATGATATCATTATTTTATATTATTATCCTGACTAGTAATAGTCGTATGAGTCACTTCAAAAGGATAGTACTGTTGTGTTGGATCCACCCGAAGCGAGTGGCCGCATTCAAATGTATCGGGTTCACTATAAATTTCTCAGTTTTAATTAGCAATCACGTGTTTTACTCTTTGACGATGCTTGAATGATATTTATATTGCTGATTGAAGTCATTGATCATCTAAGGTGGTTAAAGGTCAATTGGTAAAGACACTTATTATATTTGCGTCTGGTTTTATGGGTTAATTTCGTAATTTCGTTGCTTTTTTCTCACCGTCTGTACTAGTTCTTTGTTTCGTAGTTCACATATTACTACATCCTTAAGACACAAAGGAAATTGGCAATAAACTAATGTTAGATTCTGAGTGAAGCGAAGAATCTGTTGGTTTTAGAGTGATATTTGTTTATTTTTTTTTCTGTAGACACTTTTTGGTACACTTGACTTTGTCCAAAAGTTTCATCTAGCAACTCTATAAATTGAAATTCGCGTTTAGATGGTACTTTGGGAGTTCATTTTTTCTTCTCTCAATCATTTTTCTAGGAGTGCGGAAAAAACTGCCGAAAAAAAAAACGGTACAATTTTTCATAAACGATACTTTCACTTAACCGACTCTAGTTATTCAGTCATAACTCAGAAATTAATTTTGCTAGAAATTTGAAATTGTTACATGTGTGTTAATGGCATATTGCTATATGCTTTACACGAGTTTTAAACAAATTTGGGCTAAAATTTGGATTTTGAAAAAAGCTTATTTTTTCAAGTTTATCTCTAATAAAATGTTCAATATTTGACGAAAAGTTCTGGAAATTTAATATAACTTTACTCATACTCTTTACGGACGATATTGAAAAATTTTAAAAATCGTGTCACAGAAATTTTTTTTACAAGAGTTCAAGGAAATCATTTTACGATGTTTATGGAATGACTGTCTATACATTAATTTTCAACTTGAAATGTTTATGAGAAAAAATTTGTCCATCCAACCATAATGAAACTTCGAATACAGATAGAACATCATGTTTTAAATCTTTTGGTTTAAACAAATTTCTCTTTTGTCAAACATGAAAACTATAAATACTTTTAAACAAAAACTTTGTGACTATCAGACTAAAATTAATAAAAAAATAATACATAGGATATATTATTATACCGAAGCTTCGCTCAGGATCGCTTAACTTAGTGACCTATCACTTCTTTAAAATTCAATACACTCATCACTGATAATTTATTATCTTGTTTAGAGAACGAAGAATATCCCGTGATGTGAAGTACGTCCTTTTTTTTTTTTTAATCATGTTGATGAAAACGGTCTTATTTAATTAATATTATTTGTATACTAGTATACTGGTACAATGTTTCGTTAATTATTATTATCATAGATAACTGTAATTATTATTATTATTATTATTTTGTTTACAGTATATTTACATTCAAATATTATGTATTTCAATGTTATTTACTACATATGTTTGATAGATTTTTTAGATGATCCTTTATTCGGTATTGAAAGAGTACATAACTCGATGAAAACGAAATTACAGTAATTTATTAGTAACGAACACACAGATTTCTTTATGCTGGCAGTTTTTGTTTAAAGTAGATTACTAAATAACTTATATAGGCTTATAATTCATTATAATACTAAACGTTATTAAACATATTACTACATTATTATTTTTACTGTTGGTACACCGCACATAGTGAGTTCAATCGTCTAAACGAATAGAAGTTCTTATAAAACTGTGATAGATTTTTATTTAATTCTGGTTTTTTTATCATAATGTTCGTGATAATGAAGATTATAATTTAACTAATCATAACGTTTTTGACGGAAGCCAGCTACGTATTATTTTCATCAAATAAATTACTAATATAAATAATAATGAGTAATAGGTAATGCGATAATGTAGGTATATAATTCAATAAATGTTTAAAAATAAAACTGCATATACTTACAAAAATTTTACCAATAAATTATAATATTTCAGTTTCCATATCGTAATATTAAGTATGTAATCGTGATAATAATAGTAATAAATTATCATTGTTATCAAAATAATATTTTAATATATAATAATAACTAGGTATTCGAAAAATCACCAAAGTATATTTATATTGCCATACCAGCCTGCAGGCTAGTTGCATGCGAGCACAAATGTTCGAGAACCATAATGCTGGGCTGTAATAAAGGTCTCGTTAACCTCCGATCTCGCGGTTATCGGCAACAATTTTGCGCTGAGGTAACATAAAATCCGAAAATCCGCTTGATGCGAACACTCAAAGCACTGTCGCAGACCTGTCGTCAAACGATTGCGTTCTTGTTGGACAGTCTCACATATTATTGTTTCATTTTCTTTCTTCGATCCGCACTCGGCCTACACGCTATCTCAAATGTATGTAATTTATACGAACGCTATCTAGCCTAAGTCCCGGTGTGAGTCGTCAGCTCACGTTCGTCTGTCGACGAAACCTGAAGAATCGCGTCCGCGGCTGAGTCGAGAGCCGCCCACCCCATGGAACACTGGAAACGTGTGACCGTGATGGTCACCATAATCACGTTCTCGTTGCAAATACGGCCAATGGAATCGTTTCTTACTGCGTATTTGACCGGTCCGAGGGCCAACGTCACTTTGTACGAGGTGGGTATATAATGAATACTGAAAGGGCAATATATGTAATACCATGTGTTCTCTCAACTCAGTGGCGGTTCCAAAGAGGGGAGCAAAGGGGAAATTCCCCCCCTTCTAGAGCTACCCATAGTGATACCCTAACATCCAAAATACCTAATTTTTTTAATAGAATATTGACAAATATTTTCACTTATCATACTACTCGTATATTGTTGGAGCGTGGTCGCTGTTCGTAGGATTGGTGCTTACATCTTCTCTTATATACACTCATTCAGCCAAATTATATTGTATTTTTGCTTTTGGCCCCTCCCAAATTAATATGTGGATCCGCCACTGCGGCTCAACTCGTGACCATTATACAAAGAGACTATTGAATATTTACCCCGTTAAAAATTGATTAATAGGTATTTTATTTCATATTTATCGATATTCACTAAATTCATGTCATAACTTAATATTTTCAAAGAATGATAATTCCTACAGTAAATTTATAACCACAATAAAAACAAATGAGATATTATCCATATGATATTATATTATCACTCTATGATATTATTGTATAACAATCATAATTTAAATTTTAAAATGCCAAATGATAAGAAAACAATTTTGAATTCATTTTGAAATAAGGTAAATACAGGACGAATTATTAAAAATACGTAACAAAAGTGTTATTTCGAACATCTATTCGAGACACCAAGACGCTTTATTCAAATACGGGACGACCCAGTTAAATACGGGACGAATGGGATCCCTAACACAAGTTCATATGATTATATTTAAATCCATTTAATATTTGTATCAATAACTTATTTTTCGTTAAAGTGTATATATTATACTAAGCGAGATTATCCTTTCCCTGTTCATGGCATTTAAATCCACCATCGCCTTCGATAAACGCATAGACTATCGATTAGACGAGCAATCCGATTAATTTCGGTACCCCTCGTCAAATGTGATCGATCTGATTACTAATCGGATTGCTTCTCGATGCCTTATCGGGTCGGCAACAGACACGAAATAGATTAAATTATTTTTATTAAAATTAATTATGGTGCGCAACGTGATAGAAATCGTATAGCATAATCCTGTAGACTGAGGTGTTATTGCTATTATAAACCGCGTTTTAACATTTGAAATATACATTTTGTTTTTCATACTTTAAGTTTTAAATCTTTCTCGACTTTTAATCAGACGTTCCAACTGATTTAAAATCACATGATTTTTTATGTGAGTAAAAGAACATATTATGGCAATAACAACTCTGTTATCTGACAGTTCGTAAAACGTTATCGACGTTTCGAAGACATGTTTCGTGTTTATATTATATATACGCGTCACTTCACTGCAAAAGTGCCATTTCGTTTTTGAAATGAGGTTTACTTATTTTTAATATCATCGCCACAACACACTCCTTATTCAATTATTTAATATTAAATGAAGTTTGGTTCGACCGCAACAGTGCGTTAGTATATATATATATATATATATATATATTAGGGTGTCCCTTATATAGTGAGAAAATTTTTTTTTTGAAAATTTGTTATTCTCACCCTCTAAATTTGTGAATATGCATGAAAAAATGAAGTACAAAAAGTTTTAGGCCCATCAATTAAGGTTAACCCGTGCCGAATTGAATTTGAATTTTAAAACATTAATTTATTCGTAATTGATTGATATATTTCAATTTTTTTTTAAATATCTAATAATATAAAAAAAAAATATAAAAATTGGAATTTTACGAATATTATTTTTTAAACAAAATTAAATTGCTTATAAATAATGTCCTTACATACTTCTATTTATTTCAAATTATTTGTAAGATAAATTGAATTTGATGTATAAATAAACCGTTTTATCAAAATTGTATTATACATGTTCAATGTTCATAAATACACATAATTGCTGTACAACCACAGATAGGAGAGTATTTAGATTTGGGGGGGGGGCTGTGGTATTTTCTCCAACTGAAATTCCCCAATTCAGCCTATTAAACCGAACTCAAAGGTATAATCGTTACGATCAAAATCGTCAGACACATTACATGAATAACTTGTTCGTTGTTACTAATAATTCTTTATACAATACATTGACTATATATATATATATATATATATATATATATATATATATATATATATATATATTGAATTTAAAAATTGAGATTCTAGATTTATTTCATTTGATAAAATATTCTTATAAGAAACATAAATGCTCCTACGTGTATTTATTTAAATATAAACTACTAATTAGGTTGTATTACAATTGGCTGATCAAATAAAATTCGGAAGAATGTGATACGAGAGAGTTTCTCCCCCTTGAACTACGATTTAAAAAAATGCCAATGGAAACTCATTAACATACCCTAAAAGACATCCTTTGAAATCGCTCGCCGATACCACTAGTTGAATCGACGATGAACCTGTGATAAGGTTAACTATCGTTTTGTGTTGACACGTCGATACCGTTTGAGAACACTTTACTATACCATAATTCTGAATAATTACACCCTCCGGGGTCTTTAACATTTGGTGTTCAGTGTATAACTATGATGGGATAATAAACACGTTTGAAAGATACACGTTGTAGAAATTAATAATAATTTAACGTGGGCAGTGTTCAATATTGTTATAACTACCAATCGATTATGCAAAATTATATAACTTAGAAAAAAAAACACTTTTCTCCTAAAATAATATTAAATTCACTCCAATAAAATAGCGATATGGATGACATGTGATGATTTAAACTTACAATAACTATTAATTAGATCTAAAATAGAAAAAAGTCTTTGAACCACTTCATTTAACGCACAGATTCTTGAATATAAAATGAAAAGGAACCCTAAATATATGTTACTCTATAACTGCATGTTTCTTGATTATTAACCATTTGCAAAACTAAAATAGTTGTACCATTTTTTTGTCACTTACAGGTATCCGATGTTTTGACTCCGATAACCATATACATGTCAGTGCTCAGCTCTTTACTAACGTTATTGTTTTCTGACTATTTACGATACAAGCCCGTTATGATTTTCTGCGCTTCGATGGGTATATTATCGTACGTATGTCTGATCGATTCATCCACTTTATTTATACTAAAGGTAATATTATATAATCATAGCCCATAGGTATACATAATTTATTCTATAAACAAGTTATCAACTACTTTATCACTTCAAGTTCAATTTCATTTATCATTTTGACTAACCAAATTAAATAATAATTAGTAATAATAATTAGTATTATAATATATATATATATGTATATAAAAATTATTTTTTGTCTGTAAATAATTATTTCGATTATAAATGACAATTCTAACTATACAGTTCACAGTCTTACATTAAAAATTAATAATATCATGTTCACCGAAATAAAAATGGACATACTCAATTTTTTTGGAATAAAAATAATAATACCAAATAGAATTTGTTTAAAATATTTACGCAGTAACGGTAAAAGTATGCGGATAATTTGTATTAAAAAGTGATTGTTAATTTATTACACGTGATGATAAATCATGGTTGAAAAACTTCATAACATTGAAAACTACATCAACTATTATAAATGCAGGTGTACGAAGTATCTTATTCGTTCCTTAAGTGTACAGATCCATTATACTTCGGTTACTTGTTCGCGATGATAAAAGACAAGAAACACTATCAAATAGCCACGGGGTTCGCGATGTCTGGGATAATGAGCGGAATATCCGTATCCGGTCTCCTCGGTCAGTTGGTGGTGTACTTGAACAACGGCGATTATACTCCACTCATCTACTACAGTCTCGCCGGTACAGTATAAATATATGCACGAATCCGCTGTTTTCAGTCGGTTATATCGTACTATTCGAAATCGGAACTATTTACTTTTATTCTAGGCGTGACTTTAGCCACAGTGTTGAGCGTCTTCTTGCCGCCCGTCAAGCACGGAAACAAATCCCACGTGTTTATAGATGACAACGCTGCCGTTAAGGCGAAAGTTTTCTCGAAAGAAGCTATTCGCGACCCCGAGATACCCAAGTATTCTTCTGAAAACGATCATACTCAAAACGTAAACATATTTAGTATTTAATTTTTTCCGACTCTTTACCAAAAGGACCGGCCAATGCCATGTGCTCTTAATTCTTCACGTCTTGACGTGGCCCATGGGTTTCAATATTTTTCATACTCTTGAGTACTTCGGACGGATAACTGGCCTATTTGCCGTTTTATCTTAGAATTTTTTTTTTTTGTGTATGTCGACTGTATAATCTAGCACTCTCGTGTCATGTTCGCGGTCTCATACTAGTATGTGTACAAGGTGTCTCATAGAGCCATAAAGATATTATGATGAGTTGACACTCAAAATTATAATTGTAACATTGTCTTATTTTCGTTAGACGACTCGTATATTTCATACTTTTACCACTTGAAAAATTCTTTAGACAGTCTAAATTTTCTCATAAACAGTGCGGTTTAATTGTAGGACTTGTATTTATAATTAGCCTACAGTACTTTTCGGAACGACCCCACAGTGGATTCAAATGTGACCGAATACTTCATAACACCATTTCTTCGACTATAATACGTATAAACGTCATCGATTAATAGTGCATCTTCATAGAAGCCATGTTATTTTAATCTTTCAGACCGAAAGTTTAGTGGCGACAAATCCATTCAAACGTATGTACAAAGACGTTATACAATCGTACTCGGATTACACGGTATTTCATTGGTCCGTATGGGACGCCATGAACATGATTAATGTCATGCAAGTAACGATTTTCATAAGCATAAGTGTACTAGACGTAATTATTGCATTCGGATTATTTCCCAGATAAACCTGTATGTAAATATATTATACTCGTACATTGTAAACGTGTCGGAAGATAAAAATATGCTACTGAACGGTTTGGTAAATTTCCTGGCCACTATTTCCGGTGAGTAAATTTATTTCGAGCCTGAGAATAATTCTTTCAGAGTAATTAATCATTTCAATTAAAACACGTATTCCGTGTTCCTATGATGTTTGGAAAAAAAAATGCATTCCTGTTATATGTCAACAGTTAGAATACGATTTAAATGTGTCGCGTTATCTGTGAGGTTTTTTTTAGGGGCTGTTTGTGCTTACAAAATAGGTAAGATCAGCGTGGATTGGGCTCGCTATGGCGATTTGTTCATGGCGTTCAGCGCTCTGGTTCTCGCAGCAACCATGTACCTTTGCTACTATTCAACAAACACCATCGTCGTGTACGTCACTTACATCGCCTACAGCACTATGGCGGAATCTGTGTACGTGATCGCCGTGTGAGTGTGATATTATTATACGTATACGAGTATTTAACAAAATAAATCACCATGAGATCAGGTTCGTTAAAAATATTTTTGATTCGGAGATTTAATAAATGTATACGTTACATTTGTGTTGTCCCACTAAAAAGTGAAGTGTTCAACAATCATAAGTTGACATGGCTTCCATGAATTTAAAAGTCAGAAATATTTCGTCCGTGTTGCTAGTGCGCTCGACGTTAGTCGATAATGAACGGAAAATAATTTGAAATACTTCCTGGCCATTATGATGCAGTCTTGTATAAACAAACATCGTGGTGACAGAGCAGTTGGTCTTTTAACCGTTTATGGTTCCAGATCACAAATCGGCAAGCAATTGAAAAACAGTTGCTATGGTTTGATGCTGGGATTCAACGTTTTTATAGGCATCGTATTCGCCACGTTATTGTCGGCAATTATGACTTATTTCGGGACATCCATACCCGGACACGTAAGATCTTTGTTTATTGTTATATCATCATCAAGTGAACAATTATTATTTTTGTTCTCGTTTTAATTTTTTTTTTTTTTTAAGAAGAAAAAACCATTTTTTTTCTAAAAATATAAGACATCTTTAAAAAAACAATTAGCGACATTCGTCGGATTGTAAATATTACGATACTTTACGTCTCGTCGTAATATGGACTTGACAAATGAGAGACAAACCGTGTGTGTTTCAGTTTTTGGTATACAGTTGTACTTATACGGCACTCGGAATAACGTACGGATGTCTGGCTTGCTTCAATACGAGCACGACGACGACAAAACACTTCGAACGGTTACCATAACGAACGAAAACGATCCCACGCACGTTTGTCCGTTCTATTCGGCCTATCGTTTATTTGAGAGTTTGACGTCATATTGTTGAACGACACGTGAACATAAGACGTTATGATATTATAATATTACGGCAGTGCGTATTTTTTGTTTTGGGTTTTGTTTTTTTTTTTTTTAATCGAAATCTGTATTTAATAACACAATAAGTAAATACGTATTTAAAATAACGAAGCAGAAATATATTAAGATTAGAGATATTATATATTCATTGATGAAACCCTTTTGAAAAAATAAATTATTTAGTGAGTTTAAATCTTTTATAATTTAAGAAATCTTACGCACCTGCTTCTTTTGTGATAGCCTTTTGTGATAGGTTAATGCTGTATAATAATATATCATATTGATTATTGTTTATATAAATCGTATAAGAAGAAAGTTGTTACATTAATGATATTGAAAAACTCATTTTTTATGCAAAAATCTACAATATCTACTAAATTATATTACAATAAAAATCATAAAGATTATACATTAATTATACTAGTTCAAAAATTGTATAAAATTATTATTATATTTTAACCGTAAAAAATTGAAAACATATTATATGTGTTTAAATGATATATATATATATATATATATATATATATATATATATATATATATATATATATATATATATATATATGTATATATAGATTCTAAAAACTATTACTCGTTTACACGTGCAGTATTTTCTTATTAAGTCGAACGTAGCCATCTTGAATTTTTCATTACAAACACAAACCTCTTGAAACTTTCGCTGGCGATTTGTGCGCGATAACTTGATGTAAAATTATTTATTCTTTAATATTATATAATAGTACTCTAACAACATTTATACTATGGACGGAAGTAAAATAGTTGAAAAACGCCTAATAACATTGAGAAATTTTATTGATATTATTACAGATTTTAGATTCTGAGTGAAGCGAAGGATCTTATGGTTTTACAATGATGTTTATTTTTTATTTTTATTTTTATTTTTTTGTTTCTGTAAACACTTTTTCGTATAGAAATCCTTGTCCAAAAGTTTCGTCCAGCAACTTTTTAGATTTGAAATTGAACTGAGATGGTACTTTAGAGAGGTCATTTTTCCAAAATCTCCATAGTTTTTCCAGTAATCAAGAATAACGATCGAAAAACTGAGTAAAAACGGTAAAATCGGTAAAAATCCGCCGTAAACGAGATTTTCACTGTTCAGATTTTAGGTATTTAGTCATAAATCGAAAAATATTGAAGCTAGAATTGTTTGAAAGTTTTTATGTAATATAATTTTAAATATTTGACAAAAAGTTCTGAAAATTTAATATGACCTTACTCATATACCTACCTAATTATCCTAACAAAAGTTCAAAAATCGTTAGTCAGGATTTTTTAGATTCTGAGTGAAGCGAAGGATCTTATGGTTTTACAATGATGTTTATTTTTTTTTTTTTTTTTTTTCTTTTTCTTTTTTTTTTTTTTTTTTCTGTAAACACTTTTTCGTATAGAAATCCTTGTCCAAAAGTTTCGTCCAGCAACTTTTTAGATTCGAAATTGAACTGAGATGGTACTTTAGAGAGGTCATTTTTCCAAAATCTCCATAGTTTTTCCAGTAATCAAAAATAACGATCGAAAAACTGAGTAAAAACGGTAAAATCGGTAAAAATCCGCCGTAAACGAGATTTTCACTGTTCAGATTTTAGGTATTTAGTCATAAATCGAAAAGTATTGAAGCTAGAAACTTGAAAATTTTATCCAATATCAAATACATACTTTTTTATATTGGACAACATTTTCAGAACAATTATAGCACTTTTGACTTAAATATAGAACTTTTAATTTACCAAATTGTTTGAAAGTTTTTATGTAATATAATTTTAAATATTTGACAAAAAGTTCTGAAAATTTAATATGACCTTACTCATATACCTACCTAATTATCCTAACAAAAGTTCAAAAATCGTTAGTCAGGATTTTTTTTTATACACGTTTTAACAAATTCATATAAATTCGTATATGAATATCGACTGTTTTTACGTTAATTTTCAACTTAAAATCTGTATAAATCTTTTTTGGTGTGTCCGATCACAATGAAACTTGGAATATAGATATAAAAACATGTTTCGAATCTTTTGGTAACAGAAAATTTCTAACGAGTTAAAAATTGAATATTTTATGAGGGTTTAATAACGAAAAAACTCACCAAAAATCAGACAAATAACCGAAAAATACGTAAACAGTATATAAATAATATATTATATTACACTGAAGCTTTGCTCAGAATCGTTTTATACTAAAGAAATGAGTCATCATTTCTTTAAAACTTAATACATTCATCACCAATATCTTGTCCGAGGTTAGGTTAGGTGATCCCATGATAGAAAGTGCTATACACTCCTCACCATTATCTTGTCCGAGGAGCGAAGCGACGAAGGACGAACTTCCACCACCATTATCTTACCAGCTTTTTTTATACACACTTTAATAAATTATTATACGATTTTTTTCAATATTGTCTGATTTCTTTTAAGTTTATTTCTAATGAGTTATAATTGTTATAACAGTTGAAGTTTAAATGAGTTATATCTAATTGAATATTTTATTACAAAAATTACAAAAAAACCCACCAAAAATTATACAAATAACCGTAAAATACGTGAACAGTATTTAAATAATAATATATTATATTACACTGAAGCTTTGCTCAGAATCGTTTTATACTAAAGAAATGAGTCATCATTTCTTTAAATCTTAATACATTCATCACCAATATCTTGTCCGAGGGCCGAAGGGACGATGGACGAACTTGTACCACCATCATCTCACTTACCAGCTTTTTCTGTATTATCTTTAACTTTGGAAAACATTGTTGAAGACGTAAAAGCTAAAAACAAATATATTTTTCTCACAATTATTTTTTTTTTTTTAAATAATATATTCAATAAAAATACAAAATTATAATTATAAATATTGTAGTTTATAAAAATTAGGATTTTTTGAATTCAAACTATTTTAATTTAATCATTTTTTTTTAAATTTTTGATGAAGCTCGATAAGTAGAATTTTTCAGTACCTCGAATTATTTTCTATTTCCCTTGAGATTCGACATAATGAGGTTTACTAACTTTGAAAAATTAATCATACTTTTATTTAAATTCAAAAATATTGTATTTTTAAAAAACTTTTATTAATCCTTTTTTTTTAATTGATTTCAATTTGAACATATTGCTTTGGAAATGAATGCTATTTGAACTTATCCGTGGATGGGGATAATGACACAAGAAATGAGAAAATAATGGGAATACTATTGTTCGATGTGACATTTAGTTCAACAGTTAGTAGCTGTATCATCGATTCCTGTTTCTATTTTAACATATTTATTTGTATAACAGATGGTTTGTAAAGTATATCGAGATACTGGAATAATTGAGGCTACAAGAATGATGGACTCTAGTACTTTTTTATTTTTTTGCAATTTTTTTGTATACAAAACTGTCACGTTTCTTTCACATAACGATTAATGTTTACCTATACTTGCTCCCACTTCGATTGCATTTATTATATATTTATACATCTCGAAACATCGCACATGCGTATGCATATACGAATACGATGCACAATATTACTCGTAGATTACGTATACCTACTTCTTGTGTTTACTATACCACGTCTGTCTCTTACACGTGGGCCATTAAACCTTGACTAAACTTGTTCTTGTTCCAGGGCCGAACGATTTATTCTGCGAGTATAAGGGTATAAATCTAGGCCGTCCCCAATAAAACAACACGATCCAGAGAGGGTAGAAAGATGTCAGGAACCGTGTAAATTTATAGACTTTTAAAAGTTTAAAATAAAATTACACAATTCGATCTTACGACCACAACATTCTCTGGGTTGATTCGAGGTAAGGTGAGGTTTACCACCGACCCAATAGGCGGTAAAATTGACATTTTATCTGTCGGCGCTCGTGTAAAATAATAATTGAATTTTATCGTTAATTCCAACTGTTCGAGATAATATATCGCACGGAAAAAAAATGTCTTTCAAAACTCCAAAAAATTGTAGAAATAAGATATTATTTATTTGTACAAAAAAATATACATTTAACTACGAATTCAATGATAATGGTTTTCGTTGACATTCCTTTGTTATTAAGAAATTATCGTTAAGAATGTTCTACTGTGTGACGATTTGTTTAATTTAAAATATTCTTAATGTAATGATTATTTGACGAAATTAATTTAACTGTATAAAGAAAATGAAACCTCTCTTTATATTTGCTATAAACACTTGACTTTCTGTGGAAAAATGTTTAAATGTTTGTAAATGCATTTTTTTTTTTTTTTTTTTTTTTTAACTAAGATTAATAAGAACATGAAAACGTTTAGTTGCCAGTTAAAATTATGTAAGACGTTAAATTTAATTACGAATTACACTGAGCTCACAAAGAGTAAAAAACATACATAAATAGTAATAGGAATATAATATTTTATTTTTCGATCTGCTTTGAATCAATTATGTAAGATTAATATTGAAATAAAAAAAACACTCTTCATAATATGATGAATATGAAGTGACTAATTAAAATCAAAACATAATATTTTAGCGTAGATAAAGTATATGCGTACAAATTGAATTTGTTTTCAATGAAAATTTTTTTGCCGATTTTCTGTACTCTATGAAAACACCATATCATAATATTTGTGTAAACAATAACAAAGATTTTAGAAATCTTTACATAGTTGCACATTTGCGTATATGTAATCATTTTTAAAAGCTACAAGTCACAATCCTTAACTATTAATGCCGTACACACTGCTATTACTCGTAAGACGAGCCTGCGACAAAACTTCTCATACGTTTTGGATGAAAATGTATGAAAAGTTTGCCACATCCTTAGGTAATATTAGAATGAACAATTTTTCTTAAATCGTATAGACTATAGACAATTAAAGCCATATATACTTTTTGGGTGCACTTCCTTAACTTATTTAAAATAAACACATCAATCGAGAAATACGTGGGTACAACAATACTGTATATTAACAATATTATTATTAACATATGTTAATGTGATTTTCTTTACATTATTGTATATATTGTACTGTATGTTTGTACACGTGATTATTTTCCCGAGGAAAAAATACACCGATGGCCTTTATACACGAACACGAGTACATTATTATTATGTGGATAATATTGATATAAGTGCTATCGTGTTTATTATAATAATATTAGTATTATGATTATCAAAAATAACGACTGTTCGACCCGTAGTAGAGGTTATTTCTATGAAGTAGGAAATTACTCTAAAATAAGTCAATTAGAGACACTGTGTGCTTGAAATGTTTGTATATGTTTGTAATAAATAATAATTATAAATTATATAATAAATAAAATAATTCGACGATTCGAATACAATAATTGGAAACGATTTTTTTTTTTTTTTTTTGAATTGTACAAAAGTCGGTTACCTTTTGTATTTCAAGTGCTAAAAAATGTACCAAAACTATATTTGGGGCCGTAATTAGGGTAACATTTTTTTTTATTAATAGGTATGTGTAGATAATTTTATTTTATAGTGTCATAAAAATGAATAATATTTTAAATATTTAAGTTTTGAACAATGTTTTTATATAATATTATAAACATTACATAAATGATTCGATAAAAAATGACCCGATAAAAAAACAAATAATTATAAGAGGGAAAAAAAATTGAGATTTTTTCATATTGATATTTTAATATTACGTTTGAGTTTAATCGTATTGTGTATTTTTTTATTCAATATTTCATGAATGAAAAATGTGTCATCTACGTTATCTAAGACAGTGCGCAATAATTACTGTGATAATTATTTTAATATTAGTTAATACGAGAAATAATTAATTTTCGCTTCATAACTTTGGAAATTAATTTTTTCAATCGATTCAAGACATATCGTTGACGTATGGATTTACGAAAAAGAAATAACAGTTGAATTTACTTTTAAATGCATCTATAACAGGCACTGTGACTGTCAAAATCTAAAACTGTAATTTACCATATTTTTTTCAATTCAGACTCATTTACATCCTCATTGGTATCTTGAAACGTTAAGTAAAATCATTCTATAATTTCTATTCTGTTTGGATTTATATTGTAATTCAATGATTTACCGACAGTTAATTTCCCTAGTTTCTCATGAGACAGCGGCCTATTAACGTCTAGTAACTGACCCCACTGTACAATTTCCTAAAGTTACTGTGTTTAAGTTTAGGACAGTTAAGTGGTGATAATTGCATACGCTTCGTCGAATTCGTATAACGCATATAATACCGCCTCGAACCAAATGTTCTGTATTTCCCAACTTCTTTTATTCTACGCTTCCTAAGCACATTTTCAATTAGGTACCTATTTCATTTGAAATAAGAAAAAGTGGAGAAGTTTTTTTTTCTGTTTTAATTAATAATAGTATTGACTCATTATTTGAATATTTTCGTGTATAATAAAATTATATACTTTGTTCATTCATACGAAAAAGTCGATGAAAATTGTAAAATTTAGAATAGTTTGGTCGGTATTTTATCCGATTTTTCTAACGAGTTTTAGCTATTAATGTTAACCATTTGTATTATACGGTTATCATTTACAATAAAATTGATTTTGTATTTTTTCCTCTCGTTTATTCAAACGATTTACTTCGTGAGAACGGCTTACGCCTCACTATCAATGCGTCGACGTCCCCCGGGTAACGATTAACAGGTATTAAATGTTAATATTATATCCCGCACGACCGGGAGACACGATCACGTCGAAAAAGCCGAGCGCGAAACGACACACTCGCAGCGACCTACCACTTCCGTCTCACCGTCGCGACGAATACACGTACACGTGATGGTTTTGTTTTTGCGGTGTGTTGCTCGGCGGTACGTTTCTCGCGCGACGAAAATCGCGACGACGTGACGTGTCGGCCGATAAAATGTCAACTCTTTCGTTTGCCCACCTGGCCTAACATCCGCATCAGTTCGAACAAGTACCGAAACGTCGAGAGTCGTCTTTTGAAGCTCGCCAAGATGCTCCCGAAAAGTGTAAAAAAATGCAGTCACTCCAGGAGATCGTGCACGCCCTGGACAGTGTAATTCTGGAAACACGTCACCGGCCGTCGTTCGATAATGATATAAAATCAGTCCCAATTTAATTTTTTAATTTTTTTTTGAAATTCTTGCGTATTTTTCAGTGCAATGAGATAATATCTTACGTAGAGAACACCGCTTTCCTGTTGACCACTATTACTGAGTTGAAAGAAGCTCATCGTCTTGATATATAAATTCTTTTTTTTCGTAATTATTTCGGGAAGGAGGTAAACGTTTTTACCTAAGTACATATTTTTGTCATTGGATGAAGATTAAAAATAAATATATTAAACACATTTTAAATGTAAATATATTATATACATGTTCAATTTGATACAAGTAAAGTTTCATGGTTTCGATCATGATCCGCGTTAGAACAGATGAGCACATGAGAATTAGATCTTTATTTAATCGTCACTAATAATTTTTTCCTTAGTCATTTCTCAAAAATTAAAAAAAAATCTACGCTCATTTTTTTAAGTATACATATACATACACACCGAAATTCTCTGTAAAATATTCCATGTTTGAATTTGTTTTGCTTAAAACTGAGCGACATGACTTCTCGTGTACTTGTTGTGCCAGTTTTTGGTCTATGGCGCCGCGTACACTCTTGTCGCAATAATTTTCTATGGATACGTACGTATAAGGACGAGATATTTATATTATAATCTGTCTTGATGGGATGAGTGCGATCTCTCACTCAAATCGCAATCGATCGTTTATGTAATATTATTTGTTATCTATGTTTGCTATTGTATCTTTAAAACAGTGATATAAATATATTTAATGTTTATAAAATACGTATTTCATCAGCACAGAAAACAAGATTAAATTCTTCTGAGCTCAACATCGATTGAAATAATAAAATAATACTTATACTCGTATGTCAGTCACGTCAGATTAATGTGATGTGCATGTGGATAATGTTATTATACGAGTACTTATTATCAGGGCTGTGCACCGGAATGATTTATTTGGGTTATGATTTTTTTGAAGGGTTTTGCAAATTCGGGTGTTTAAAACCGTTATAAAAATTATAAATATTTATTGGGGTGTTCAAAACCCAAATAATTCGAGTTAATAAGGATTCTGGTTCCTGAAGGAATAAAAGGAACACAATATAAGACGTGTGTATGCAATATCATTGTGCAACAGCCAACAAACAAATGACTAATCGATGTCGAATAGCTTCAATAATAATTCTGTTACTGGTGATGCTGATATTGTTGAAAATTAAAATTATCAAAATTATGGCAAATGAATAGAGGGGCAAGCTAAACGTACGTAAATATTCCATGTCAGTAGGTAAACAATTCGAACAATAATTATACAATAGTAGATATAGTTGTTACGTAAATAACATAGTACCTACATGGCGTATAGATAGGGCGATAGTTATTTTTATCCACAGAGGCCAAAATACAATTTATTAATAACAAATTGATAGCAAATATATAATTTTCGTCAAATAAACTACCAAAATATCGTGTCACTTAATTTTTAAATTAAAATAAAATTCGATTCGGGTTTTTAAACCGATATTTTTTTGGGTTAATTATGATTTTACGTCATTCTTGAGCATTCGGGTTAAAACGGTGTTTTAGAAAAAACGTTTAAGGGTTTATAGAGGTGTAAAGGGTTATGCTTAATATTGGTGCACACCGCACAGTCTTGCTAATTATAGATTTACAGAATCGATTATAGAAAATGTCGTTGACCTAGACTAAAATCCTGATCGTACTTTGTCGTCCCCTTTTTGGTATTTTTCTTTTTGATAATCAAAATAAAACAGATAAAATAAAATCACTCAAAAGCTGTACTAGATTATATTTTTTAGTAAAAGATTTTTAGAAAAAAACATATACATCAAATTAAATAATATAGAGATCATTTCTGAGATGATAAACGCCTTTAATTTTTTTTAATACTCTTAATGTTTTTAAAATCATCATGATTTTGATCTTCTAACAGAACTTAAGATTCTAAACACAAGATTAAATTACATTTTCATCAAAGGATAAACATATAATTACTGAACACAAAAAAAGCTGATTTTTAACAGCTAGTGCTCTTCGAATATGATGTATTAGGTGTCAATTTACTAAATGAGCATATTTATAAGTCTATGATGCAAATTAGCTGAGACAAAAGTTTGTGATGAAAAAGTAATATTTCCAATTAAATAACAATAAGTTTATCTGAAACATATTTAGGTGGCTGTATATTGAAAATGAGAGAAACACAATAAAAAAAAAAAAAACAAGGAGTCGTTCGCTATCGGTTTTCAGCGCTGTACGCCGCGCTAGAGACTGTATGACTCATACATACTTGTAATAAAAATAATTCTATACTAGGGTAATTGGTGTTTTTTTATATTTTTGAGATTTACCGTTTCTCTGTACTTATGTATGTGTGTGTATGTGTGTGTGTGTGTGTGTCGCGATTGAAGCGAGTTTTATATATATTTATTTATTAGCATATGACTTTTGTTGAATGCAAATTAAATACGTCAGGCGTATACGACAAAAGTGGCACGCAACGTGGGGCTCGAATCACTGACCTCAAAATTAAGGGTCATGTGCTCTACCGACTGAGGTAGCCAGACAAATACCAGCTACTAGGTATACTTAAATTCCATACAATTAATATTTTAAAATTTTACTATGAAAAAAAACGCAATTATAGGTTTATCTACGAATACTATGAGTACCCAATATTTGTTTTGTTCTCCTTAGAAAACGAGAGGATATAATATTAAAAAGATAAAAAATCATTAAAATAATTATTCTTAAGATTATGTTTAATGAAGCCTTATTATTAAACGAAAAATTAGTTAAGACATTGCTATGAAAATTATGATTAAGTATTTAAGTGATTTTAGTGATTGATGTAGAGTAAAATAATTGTAATAATTATATTTTTGTAAATCTATGAAAACGAAAATTTAAAAAAATATAAAATTTATGTTTATGATATCAATGAAGAGAAAAATTGTTTAAAAAAATGACATAAAAATAGGTAAAAGATTTGGTATTTATGTTTTAAACAGTACTTTTACAATACGTATTTCGTCAGTAAAAAAAAACATACTGCCAGTGGAGTTAAAAAAAAAATATGATTTTGATTTTTCATATTGATATTCTTATGTTGTTATTAGATATTTAATTAATGTAAAAATGTGACCATCGAGCGCCCAAGGCAAGGCGTTAACTGCTGTACTATTTATATCGTTAGTTTTTATGGAAAGTTAATTTTCGCTCTACGACTCGGAAAATTGTAATTGTATTTCAATCGAATCGAGACGTCACACGGGTATGCAAAGAAAACACACCCGTCGAATCGAATTTCACACGTTCGTATACATTATATTACGGGTATGACGAGCAGCGGTCAGAAATGGTCACCGACCGCGGTCCGTCGCACACGGTCGTCGCGTACAAATGTACAATACCGTGTCCGTCGCAGACCGGACGCCGCACGGTCACGACGCGCAAACGGCGGCGGCATACCGGACCGGGTGAGCGGTATCCGCGGTCACGTTTATACGGCCGGACGACCGAACCAGACGGTCGGTGCCAAGGTCGACCGCGGCGGGATATCAACGCGATGATAATATCGGAACGGATTTGATCGCCGTCGTGTCGAAATCTCCGGAGCCAGTCGCCGCGCCGCCGCGTGCACGGTATCGGCGTCGTCTCGGACGGACGCGTACGCGGACCCGGTGGTACAGACACGCACAGCATCCGGTCGCCGGTACGTTCGACCGACGCGACCCGCGATCGCGTGGGAAGTTCAGCCGCCATCGACGTAAGGAACGACGCACTCGCCGCGCGACCTCCGACCTCTCCGTCTTATCGCGGTCGCCCGTCTTATCGTCGTTCGAGCTCGCGCGTATGTACAATATTATATACAATAATATACGAGCCCGTAATTACAGTCGTGTGTTGTCGTCGTGCGCCAGTACGTTCCGCGCGAGACCGCTAAACGGCCGCAGACTTTAACGGTTGTCCGACGCCCGCCGAGCCCGTCTCAGCTCCCCGGCGGCGGCGCCGCGTGAACGCCCGTGAGTCGAGTGTGCCGCACAGCAGCCGCACAGGTGGTCGCGCGACCGGACACCGCCGGCAGACTCTCCACCATGCGGCGGGAACTGTGGAAACGCGTGACCGCCATGGTCACCGTCATCGTGTTCTCGGTGCAGATACGGCCGATGGAGTCGTTTCTGACCGCGTACTTGACCGGCCCGAGGGTCCACGTCTCGCTGGACGAGGTAACGATCACACGGAGCTGTCGTTCTATAGCCCGAAACAAAACTAGACCTAATTTTTATTTTATTTTTTTCAATTCGCACCGTACGTTTTTTTTTTTTTTTTGTACGTCGAGATGATTTACCTACATAGATAACGCTCACTTGTTGGTCCTATCGTAATAAAATCTAACGTTTAAAAACCACAGTATACTTGTGTTAAAATCGTATTACAAGTGAGATTCGATAAATTTAAATTGCATTTACTAATTATACAATTTCAAATAAATTACACATATTAGGCGATAAACCTTGGCAGTTTGTATTGTTTTACAAACTCGTAGAAACGCTAAACAATTTACAGATACTTGTGTAAGTAGTGTGATGCACGATTTGTGTAGAATATTTAATTTAAAAGTAAATAATGGATCCTTGATTTAACTCCTCATTTGTCTTTTTGTTCGGACTTATTTTTAATAAAACACTCTGGTTGTTTTAAGCCTAAAGAAAATGAATAAACTTTATAACCAGGGTAAGTCTTTAAGTCACTGGATGAGAATTAAAAAACCATAAGATCCTTCGCTTCACTCAGAATCTAAAAGTAAAGATACCATACATATATTAAACTCAATATGAATTACAAGTAAAGTGATTTTTTTTTTTTTTTTATAATTTCTAGTAAAAAAGATTAACGACGATTTGTTCCACTTGTTTTCAAAATATAGTAGAAATTTCTCGTCAAAGATGACATTTTGACCAAGTAACCTATTATTTTCTAATTTTTTTTTTTTTTTTGTTATCATACAAAGGTATTTTTATTGTTTAAAGACTAAAAGTATCAAATACGAAAAATATAAATTGTATTTTTTCTTTAACTGTCATAATACATAACTACTTTTCAATTTTTGCGCATACCTACTTATTCGCTTGTAAACACTTTCAATTTCGAACTACACGCTCAGTGTCTGAGTTCAATAAAATATAAAGGCTAGTCAAACTCAACCGACGGCCGTGTGCACACAGGTATCGATAATATTTGACGTCGAACCGCGGCCGCTGAAAACTGTTGTGTTTACGCCCAAGTTCGCCGTACGCGGTCTGGCTTTTGTTTTGTTTCCGTTTCGAAAAACTATTATACTGTCCTGTCCGTGTAGGTAAAAGTCGAGTGTTAACCCATTTTGTTTTGTTTTCTCTCGATCTCCCCAGATACTGATTCGCACGTCGATCGTGCGGGCAATCGGGTAGAGTATTATTGGTGCCACGTTTAATAAATTACGAATCCGCTGTATCGCTATGCCATTACAATATTTTATCGTTTATGGCTGGTTTCGATAAAAACAACATTCCCCCATCACTCGTTGCGCTGTTACGTAAGAGTCTTGAATAATTAATATTATGAATAACTATTGACCGAACCAACTAAAGACAGATTTCTGATTGTTTATTATTATTTGTATTTTTAGTAGGAAAAGCTGAAAATGTTTTATAATCCTGCCTCAACACGGAAGTCCATTTGTACAGTTATATTTTAATAAAAACGTGTTATGACATTCCACCGTTCTACGATTTCTGACGTCTAAATAAATTATTTTCACCCATAATTATAAACATTTTATTAACTTTTCATTATAAAATGTTTAAAATAATCCCATAATATATTGGAAATATTCATCGATTATCATGATAATGACGTCCCAAAGAAAAGAAAATTACTCGAATACTATGATTTATCATCGTTTTCAAATTTTAAATTGTATAATACTTGACCACCGTGTGTTAGACATGCTTATAATTTTTTTCTAAATGATCTACCAAGGTGCCAAGTACTATATTCGCCCACCGGCCATCGTCAGTATATAGATTGACAGAATGAACAAAGGACGAAAATTCTTACCGAGTTTTAGTCATTTATTCAATTAGTTTGTTATGTAACCAGATGGAAAAATGTACAACATTATGTACAGTGTATACATCGCCTAATATGTTTTTATGATAAATATTTTATGATTAGTTTCAATAATTATATAACGATCAGTTCGTGTGTCCATACGTAGAACACGACTACATGAGTCATTAAACAATTTTCTAGTGAGAATTTACTGAATTTGAAATAAAATATCGGTGAAATCGATACAATCTCAAAATTACGCACAAATAAACAGCAGTCTATAGGCTCTGACCTAAATTGGTGACCACTGACCAACCAAAATATTTGTTTCCCCTACCATCAAAGTCTGCGCAAGCCTGTGGATTTGATCATGATGTATGAAGACATATTAAGCACTTTTTATATCGTTGATAAAATATTTTTCTCTGGCTTAAGAACTCTAAAAATAGGTTGGAAGTTGGAACCAGAGTAATAAGCTTTTCTTTTAGATCAATATAAAATATTGAGTCGATTTTAAATTAAAAAATAATTAATTTGTGTACAAGTATGAAAAGTATGCGACAAAAGTATTTCATCTCTTATATAATGGTGGACAGGGGTGCGAGTAAGTTATTTTCCCATTTATGCTCTAGAGAGTAAAGGAGCTTGTTCTGTATATGCCTAGGGGTTCGATATAGATAAATCCAGTCATGTGTTTACGTTTCGAACTGTATTTATAATCAAATAAATTGAATCAAGCTAGAAACACCGAGTATTTGGCACTCAGTTCGAGATGCTACAGATATTGTGTGATATATCCCAAGCCATAGATAATTACATATAATTGTTTTTAAGCAATGGTTTGAAGAAATTTCTAAAGAAAGACAACAAACTGAAATCATTTTATTCATACCTAGGTAGATTCTAAAATATTATACGAATATTCAGTAAATTAAATAATAATTTTGAGACAAAAATCGAAGATTCTGCATGACTAATCAACTTTATCACCAGCATGGCTAGTTTCTATGAAGACTTTACTAAAGGGATTATTTACACATACCACAAGTATAACTTCTTTTCTAGAAAAAAAAAACAAATTTGAAACATAAACAGTTTTTCGTTTAACATATTATTATCTTTCAAATTTAGAACGAATCGACAGAGCAATCGTTTTACTGTGTATCAGTCATTTTTTATGGTCTATTTTTTTCACGTTATTCATATACGTAGCTGACGTAATGTGCCGTACGAATTTTGCTATTAATGATGGCCTGTAGTTCTATTTACGATACATCGAAAAAAATATTAAATTATTTATAAAATTAAGTGTATTCACTAAATAAACCAACAGTTCAAGAACTTGGGCAATTACAAATTACAGTTTTTTGTCTACAGGTGTCCAATGTGTTGACTCCAATCAACATAAATGTTGCGGTGTTTGGTTCGTTAATAGTGATAGTGTTCTCGGACTATTTACGATACAAGCCCGTAATGATATTTTGCGGATTAATGGGTACACTGGCGTACGTGTGTCTGATTATTTCGTCTTATATCATTTATCTGAAGGTATGCAATTTTTATAATAGTTTTCCTTTTAAAATTGTACACAAATACAAAGTTCATGTAGGTACAACGTTCATTGATATTAATAAAAAACTAAAATTTCCTCTTGCGTATTTGTGAAATTTCGGTTGACTATGTCCAGTATACTAATCTCTGTGATAAGATTGGCCCTCACCACTTAATTAGCATAATAAATCATTTTTGTAAATACTAATAAATAATATTACTCAACCATTTCTATGCAAATTGTAACAAAACCATTTTTTGATTGAAAAACTATTCATCATTTAAATTATCATAATGGGAATATTTAAAATTATGACACTGTCAAATTAATACATCGATTTTACTAATTTCGTGCTAATATTACAGATTATAAAAATAATAAATTATAAAATTATAATCATTTAATTAAACAATTAGCCGCCGAATAGCTACATTTTAAGTAAAATTGTATGATGATGTTGGATTAAAAATTGAAATGTTATTTCTATATAATTAAAAATTGTAATGCAAAATTCTTAAATTGCAATCTTTTATACTTTAATATGATTAAATAAAACTGTTCGATTCAAAAAAAGAGTACATGATACTTGTATAAATGTGACAGTGTTTGATGGGGAAAAAAATTATCTTCTTTCGCTTTTTAACTGATACTATCACAGTAATCACAAAATAATATTAATTTTTAAAAAATATGAACTTCCAATCGTGGTTTAATTTAACATTATATAAAAGTTAGTTAGTGTTACATTACTAATCGATGGAAAATATTGTCGTCGTCAACTTTCCGTCCTAGGTCTTATCGCACCAGGGTACTAATTAATTTATTTGCAATAACACAATAGATATTCGAGATAGGCCTATCGGTGCTGACATGCGCTGAACCGACGTTTTTCGGTTATTTATTCGCCATGATAGAAGACAAGGATCAATATCAAATAGCCACAGGATGCGTTACGGCTGGAATGATGAGCGGAATGGCTGTGTCCGGCCTCTTAGGCCAAATTGTGGTCTACTTGAACTATAGCAATTATTCTCCTCTTCTATACTACAGTCTTGCCGGTATACAATATACATATTATATACACTATCACTACACCTATTGAAAGTATCGTAATGTTAAGAATTCTTCGTGTTTTTCCAGGAGTAACATTCGCGACCGTGTGGATGATCTTATTGCCGTCCGCCAAACGTGAAAACGACGTGGTCGCTGCTACAAAGGCAAAGGTTTTCTCGAGGGAGGCTATTCTCAGTCACACGATACCCAAGTACAACGCCGAAAGTTACTTCTCACAAAATGTAAGCAATCGCTCCTGTTTTTTTTTTTTTTTTTTTACCTCTTCTCGTTGACCCTGTTCGCACAGTCTTCCGTTCTCGGTATTCGTGACGTACGAGTAATTAAAAAAAAATAAATAAAAATTGAGTCGATATTTATCCAGGAAAAGTAGAAGATTTCCATACAGTCATCTAATGACACTATCGACGTAATTACATTTCTAGTATACGTGTGCTTTTCCTGAAAATCTTTCAGAACAAAGTGAGTCCTTTCGGTTGATTTGGGATGCACACTTATCGAGTCTTGGAAGATTTCAATTTGAATACTACTAGTCAAGTCAATATTATTGGACCAACTGAGACTCGTAAAATTATCAAAATAAATAAACATTTTTCTTTCTATATTGAAATTCTCAAGACTTTCTGCCTATACAAACTAATTTGTATAAGTATGGTTTTACCATTCATTTCTATTTAAACTCTTCGAGTATATAACAAATCATTAACACTTTGGACTCTTAAAGTTTTCTATACAATTGTTATATGGTTTAAGTTATAAAATGGTACCTATTCTAAATGTATTGAACTTTAATAAAAACGATATCACGTAAATACGTATATTTATATTATACGTAGGCACCTATACTCATTCAATATTTAACAGTGTTGGCATTTCTATTGCACAATATAACAAATAAATACAACACACAAATCATTCAAGTACATATCTTTAGACAAATTTACATATTTCATGACGAATTCAGTTTAAAATTTAATATTTTTAGCACCATACTGCGATATGTATATCGTGTCTTGGTTATACGTTTTTACTTTGAATTCGTAAATGTACGACCTCAAAATGTACCCCTTAATTTTCGGCTAGATCGGGGGATTCGATTAGTATATTATTTTTATAGTTTAGAGAGAACTGGTATTCACCGAATTCAACTGTATCTTGAGATACTTTTACGATTATATGATGACAACTCGCGTTCTTCAATGCGCCCACACATATACTCGAACTTTTGAAATATCTTCATTGCGACACTGCGATTATTTTATACGCGATCTGCACGCTTTTATAACAAACGTCATTATCATTGTAATTTTTCAGATCAAAACCACGCCAGTTGTGACTAATCTGTTCAAACGAATATACGAAGATGTTAAACAATCGTACACGAATCACACAGTTTTGCGTTGGTCTTTTTGGCACGTCTTGGGCATGACCAGTAATGTACAGGTAATCACGATCTCAGATTTATTATTATTTATTATTGATACCTATCTGGAATAAGTGTGATTTTCATTTTATTTGTAACTTTTTTACAGATAACTTTGTACATCAATATATTGTATACGTACGTTGCAGACGAATCGAACGATAAAAATATGCTGCTAAACGGCTTGGTGAATTCTCTCGCTACTATTTCCGGTTAGTCGATTTATTTTTAGGCCATAATCTATCCAAGAATTGATGAAACATACCTACGAATAATATTATGTGATTCTACATTCCTACGTACCTATGAGAGAGTTATTCTTTTTTACCGCTAATTGTGCTTATTACATAACTTTAGTTAAAAAAATGATATAGTGCACGGTAATGTTTATTATCTTCGCTACATGTGACTATGAGTGAAGTTATGATTAAGTATAGATTATTTTGTTTCTTTAAACTAAAAGTGAAAAAAAGATAAATTTTTTTATATTTAAAACGTATTTAAATTTAAAAAAAAAATTGATCGTCATGAAATTACTCCTAAGCGTAATCATGCGCTAAGAATATAAGTATTTGATATAAATATATAATACGAGTATAAGTAAAATACGTGATACAAGTATATTTATAAATACTTCGATATAAATATTTGAATCTTTTTATTGAAATTCTAAAATATTGTCGAATTTTACACTCCAAATGGAGTTAAGAACCAAATAGTTTTGCAATTAGGTTTTTTGTACAATGAGTATAGACGAGAAACGGAAAACGTATGCCATATGAATTTATCAGTTGTATTTATTTGATGGTTAAATTTTCCTGATTTTGTTTTGTTTCATTTATGTAAATTGTCATAAGACATAAAACTATAGTTTTTTATTTTTCTAATTTTACTTCTGAGAAATAAAATTGTGTTTATTTATGCGAAAAAAAGTTGTCATTTTCAGAATAAAAACAAAAATCAAATTCTTTAATTTACTGGTGTTTATATAATATGTATATTTAAACACACTTATTAAAAGTTACTATAAAAACAACTAAGATTTTATTTTGGTAAATGTGCAATATTTTTCTTACTTATTTCAATTTCTAAAAGTTTATTTTGAATTATTCTAGTTGTCAAAAGTTTTTAATAGTTATTTGTATTTACAATATAAAATTGTCATTTAATTTACTTTACAATTTTTTTTTTTTTTTTATATTATTTTCATGTTTAACGTGATAATACAGCATGATTAAAACAAAAATACATTATTGAATTTCTTTTTTGTATTATAAATTTGTAATGTACATTACCCCATATTTTGTAGTTGCAATTATTTGTACATATTAAAACATAATATGGACTGGTAAAAGGCAAAAGGGACTAAGCGACATTATGTATACTACGGAATAACTGAAAGTCCAAACATTCGATCGCATAAGCGCCTGAGTTCTTATGACCATTTACTAGAGAGATATTTCGTTTCTAATTTCACCCCTAGCGACATTTACTCAAAGATGTGTTAAAAAAGTAAGGGTTAAGCCCCTTTTTTAAAGTATAAGCGACATTAATGAAAATTTTGTTTGTCAAGCGCCAAACGTACGGTGCTTGGCTCCTACTATTTTCGTTTATCACCTCTTTTTAAAATTGATGTCAAGTATACAGTTAATAACAGTTTAATTAAATTTATTGTTAATTTTATCTTTAAGATTTAAATTAGGGTACAAGCGGGCGAAATAATAAACTTATAAAAAAAGAACTAAGAGCCAAACAAATGGTTGGTTTTAACTAAATTTTGTGGGCAATAAATTAATATTGTGTTTCAATATAACTACTGTCTGGTCACGAAATTAACATAACGAAGTATGAAAAAACATGTAAACTTCAGTGTTAAAGTTTCGATAAGAACCCGAGCCCCAGCATCAAAACGTAGAACATGTGAACATTTTGATTTTGTCCACCTAAAAAGTAGTTGAGCGGTCGTTTAGCCCCTTTTGTCATTTACCAGTCGAATTATGTTTACACGGCTTTCTAAATTTACCACATAATTAGTACTTAAAAATTCCGGACTCTAATTGAATAATCAATCAAAATTAACGTTTTCTATGATTTTATTATAGAGTTGATGGCTATTTTACAATTTATATCGCAATTGATAATATGTCTGTATATGTATAGCCACTAATATACATATTTACGCTATGAGTCAACTCTCAAAAATTGGATTCTACCGTCTCGCATGGGACAATAAATATTAACTTTTTGTCGTGTTATTTGTGATACATTTTTAGCGGCCATTTGCGCATACAAGATCGGCAAGGTCGACATGGACTGGACGCGTTATGGTGACACGTTTTTGGCTTTTGGATCCCTGGCACTTGGGCTGAGCATGAGCCTCTGTTATTTTTCGAAAAATATCATTATCGTGTACTTAATGTACATCTGCTATTACGCCGTAGTGCAATCCGTGTTTGTGATTGTCATGTGAGTATCGTGGTTAAATCAGTTAAATATAAGCGATCACGTAGATACTAAATGTCGGGACGATTTCCGACGGATCGGGGGCGCCATAATGTTTTAGACTTTTTTTGTTTCCATTGCTGAATGCTAAGTTTTGTTTTTGTAAGACGAGAAGACAGCACTGGTATGAATACAAAACAAAAATTAATTTCCGAATATTTATAATATCTTGTCATACAATACAGTCTCTAAACCGAGTTTACGGTGTATCTCGTATAAAATGTAAACGAAAAAATAAAACCGCAATTAAACCTGTTTGATACATTTTTAATAGCAGTTAACGATGATGTTAATGTGGCGATGGATATTTGATACTTATATGATTTAACAGTACCGACGATCATTCTTCAGGTCTATAATTTTTTTATTCGTCATTTTTCCCCGGCCCGTTGATATCATTTATATAATATATATTTTAACGACTGTAAACTTGTCTAACTATTTGCTAAGAATACGTATTTGATGTTTTTCTTTTCAGATCACAAATCGGCAAGCAAGTGAAAAACGATTGCTACGCCTTGGTACTGGGATTCAACATTTTCTTAGGAATCGTCCTGAGCATGCTTGTGTCGACAATGATGACCAGCCTCGGAACGTCCATACCCGGACACGTGAGATCTTTATTTACCGTTAAATATATAATATTTGATTTTGTTACACTTAAAACTGAACGATTTGATTACTTGTGTGTTTCAGTTTTTGGTCTATGGTGGCACGTACTTTGCTGTAGCGATTTTCTACGGATGTGTTGCTTGTTTCAATACGTATATAAGGACGAGGCATTTCTATTATTATCTGCCTTGACGGACTGAATACGATCTCACCCTCAAATCTCAATTGATCGTTTATATTTGCTATACCTATTACCTAAATGATATTGTATATTTAAAATACAAAGTGATATGAATTTATTTTAATGTCTATAAAGTATATGGATCTTATCGACAGAGAAAACAAGATGAAAATATTTCGAGTTCGACATCCAGTAAAATAATCCTTATATATGTCAGTTGAATCGGGTGAATTGGATTCAGATAAGATTATTGTAGCCTGGCAAAATCAATTGTAGAGAATATCATTTACTTAAGTTCAAGACCAAAATTCGAATTATGGTTGGTCATCTCTTTTTAAATTTTGACTATTTGACACAAGTATCATAAACGGTATTAGCTTTAAATTTTTTATTTTCTTTTTGCTGATTTTTTTTCGTGTCTTAAATATTGATTCGAAATTGTATCTGCACTTTGAAAAGAACATCTTATGTGACAATTTGTGTGTGTAATAAAATCAAAAAGACAATTTTTTTGTTTTCATAATTTAAAATTGTATTAGATACAAATTTTTTTTGGACAATAAGTAGGTATTTCAAATATTTCAAAAGTTCTATATTCAGCCCAAAAGTTGAAAATTTTTTTAAAAAATGTCACAAAGTTTGTATCAAATAAAGTAAATACAATTTTTAATATAAATAGAGACTTTTCGTATTACCGATAACCATTATTTAGACTCAAAATTATGAATATAAACATGAAAAAAAAATAACATCATTATAAAACCAAAAAAAATTTTTTGCTTCACTCAAAATTTAAAATACGTGACAAAATCATAGGCGTACGCAGACTTCTTCCACATTAAGGACCCACATTAAAAAGGTTTAACCAAAGATTCTTAAATCTAATACCAATAATTACTAGTATGGTTGAGGCGCATAGAATCAGAACGGCCTAACCCACAAAAAATCAAATTCTGTTTTATGTGATAAAACGTTTCAGATTTATATAATATTTGAAATCCACTATGGCTTATCCAACAAAAAAAAAATTATTTGCTAGACTGGCAACACATTGTTTTTGGCGTTATGATTATAAAATATAATTTATACATACTAAAGAGTTAGTTATATTTTCCTTAGAGTGGATTTTATAAGAAAAATAAAATGTTGAAAAATAGTCAAAACTTTAAATGCTCGTCCTGCACAATTATACTTTTTTGGGTTAGACTGTTCTGGTTCTACGCACCTCAGTGAATCATTTAATTTCATAAAGTATTAATTTAATTCAATATTGCAAATATATAAGTAAATCCTATTTAAAGGTATTAATTATACATAATAATAATAATAATCGTAACAGCACTGGTTATGATTATAATATCTATAAAACATCATTAAAACTTAAACAATTTATGTATGATAAATATTTATTTGCATAGCTATTTAGTATTTACAGTTCCATTCTTCTGTCCACAGGAGTAAGATTTTTGAATGTATCAATTACATTATAAATTTTTATATTATATGCAAGTTTTTGTTCAATGAATATAGTAAGCAGACCATCCATTTATACATAGTTGTATTTGATGATATTTGGTAGTAACCACGTGGTATACAAAAAATAGTCCGTTATAAATGAAATATTCTACCAATCCAACTGTAGACGTACATTTATATTTCTATGTGTAAAACACAATAATCACCATAGCTGATATCAAAGTGGATACCTTTTTTTTTCTTATAGTATTCTGTGATAATAGTAAATCATTTAATCGATGACAAGTATTTATTACATTTATTCACAGGTATCTAGCCTATAAAATTAAAATTTGCTTCACTTTTTTCATGTAAATGCGATGAGTTCTCTATATAGTATAGATATGTGTGCATACTGCATTTATTATAGAAAAAGCCAGAGACCACAAGGGGGAGCCGCGGCCTACTCGGCCGCTCCCGTGCGCACGCCTATGAACAAAATAAAACTGTTGTGGTATAATATACTTATTTATGTTATTATTGAGACTCGCTGTAATTTATAAAATCTTTTAAAAAAATGTACGCTTATTTTTATTTTTTTTTTATTATAATTTAAAATTCTTTAATTCATCAGTGTTATCTCAAATATGTGGACAATAATACAATAATATTGTTTATAACATAAGTATTATTGATTATTTAGATAAAATAATTAAAACGTTAATAATGAATTACAGTTTGAAATTTTTGAGTAGAGTAGATTGTGATATTTAAGGAAGGTAATAGAGTAGATTATATCTAATAAGGTAGTGTTGACGAAAATAAGTGAAAGAGAAAAATTCGATTATTATAATGGATCAGTTGTTCATGCAATGTGGCAGATGCCAGAGAGAGAGACAGAGAGAGATATGGGAGATAATTAATTAAGAAAGAAAGGTCAGAGAAAAATTTTGTTAGGAATGTTTCAATATTGGATTTACTGGGGGTTTTAGTGTTCTCGAAATTATTAACAGTAATAGTACTTATAAGATGTATTGAATTGGCACAGAGTGTTTTCCTTAGATTTGTTCAATATACGCATTTAAATTTCATATCTGAACGCGTTTTGTTCCGACTTTTTACGGATTCAATCAAGTCCATGATATTGTGCACACGCATTCGCACACTACCATATTAATATCTGCGTTTATCATATAAAACTATGTATACTATTTTTCCACTGCAACCACCGTGTCTGCGTGTTGGTTGTGCCACACGTTTTTCAAGACGTCGATGACTGTTCGTGAAGGATTTACACTGATGACATATGAAACTTCTCGGGCAACGAATGTACGAAGAGGAATACACTTAGGGGTTATAAAGGCACGTTAAATTAAGATCACGTTGACCGCTGACTCTTAGACTTGAAAAAGTAATAACTTTTCGTTTTTTTTATACACGAATATAAAATAATCGAATTTATTTTTCCACTCCTCCACTTTGTCTTTAATAAATCTAAAAAATCAATAACTTTTCGTGTTGGTGACAACAGTCCACAATCACAAGATATTATGTTAAGAAAAGTGAGCAGATATTGTTAAAAAGTATCCGTTTTTTCCAAATTTAAAAATAATTGAATAATTAAAGATTACAATTATATGATATGGATTGTTACTTATAGATGATACCATAGAAGGTGAATTTAATTCATTGTATAACACTATAATAGCTGATTAAATTGAAAAAAAGTATCACAAAAAATAAACTACGAATAATCGGGAACGAAAAAAAAAAGATAAAAATTATTTTAGGTACTTGATTTTTATTTTGAACACTGGACCAACTGTTATTGGGTGAATTTATAATGTGAACGAAATGCAATTTTTATACGTAACCAGATACTCTGAAGAAGTAAAAAATGTAGTATTACACAAAAGTACGATTACGTAAGACTTTTTTCCAAATCAAAAAAAATAGATTTGCGGAAACAGTTTCTTTTTCTATAGATTCCAGAAATCGTAATATAAATAATTATAAAAATATTTTCTTGGGAACCTTTTTATAATGTTTGTACCGTAAACGAGTGTGTTTTAATTCCATCGTATACCTGAATATAAATCACAGCGTATGTATTTATAGCATGCACACATGCAAAGTACAATGAATTCATTTGAGCGATCTTATACATTCCTATCGTGTTCATCACTCAATTAGCAGAGGAATATATCACTGCGTAATAACGTCAATGAGTGGTGATGGTCGAGTGTGACGTTGGCTAACAAACTCGTTGGGAATACACTTGTTTTCTCGAGCGCAAGAGACCGTGCGCTTAGACTAAGTCGGATTCCAGCACTATTTCTCTCCGACACCTTCGTTCTGCACTCGACGCGTCAAGAATATTAAAAACGAAACAAATTAAAAGTTCTACAACAAACCGAAACTTGTGTATAATTTCAAGATTCAGAGAAACTCTGAGATAAAAACATAACTGACGAAATTTTCAGGTCTAGTATCACCGTTTTCGAAGTAACAAAACAAAATAAGCAAAGTAGGTTTATCATTCGATAAAATTATACGCTTAATTTCTTAATGAAAGCTTTCCTGAGTGAGTCAACAATTATCTAATTTTATCGTGATATATTGGACATTAAAAGCCGATTTTGTTCGTTCAATTTAATTAGCAAATCGCAATACGATCTAATATAAATTAATTAAAAGTTTAATTTCTACCCGTAGAAAAGATTTAATAATACAAAAATGTTCGCAATTTATATTTTTCGTAAAGAATGTGAATGTACATTTTTGAATTGTTCACTTATAGGATGTACCTTTTCATCTAGAAACTGAGAATAAAAAAGAAAACTAGGATGTTTTATTATCAGATTATTATCCTGAATAAATATTTCAAAAATAAATTAAATTTTTATCATTTTTACATAGTTATTATTTTTTATGTTTAAATATTTTAAGTACGGTGCAAAAAATTAAATTACGTCATCATTGTCTAAGAAATAAATATGTTCCTACTTAAAAAATACAAATTATATTCCCAATTAAATCCCTTTGCCAACGAGCGTTCGCATAAATTTAACGGGAATGTATCTTTAAAATATTAAAAAAAAAAAAATTAAATACAAATATCGCATCGAAATCTTAATTATGTTTATGTGTTTTAACTTTTCTGTCAAATGGTACTTGAAGGTCGCATTCTTGGAAACCACAGTCCTTAGATGTTGTAAGAACGTGATTAATTGATATTTACATTTTACAGTCGATCCAAGTAGTCATTGTTTTTATTATAGTATGTGGTAATGATAAAAAATTAGCAATGACATCCATACTCTCAGCAGCGTCACGTCCAACTCTTAATCTATATGCAGACGCGATGACATAATCGTAAATCGGACCCAATGTGTCGAGTGACAGTTTGTTTCGGCTTTTGATTTACGGTATTTTGTGTTTAATACGATCACTAGAATCTGGCTGGGTTGGTACACCGTCTGTATCGACGAAAACAACACAGTAAAATATTTCAATTGAATGTCAAAATAATGAACAGAAAATAATCCAGGGCTTGTATGGTCGTTATAATATACGATTCACTTCAATTATTTTGCTAGTACATACGGACGATAAACATAAGAAGTGTTTCATTACAATTTTACATTTTACCCACTTAATATTTTCGTATAAAGTTCCCGTGACCTACGTCACATATACGCACACACACATACACGCCCATGATTGAAAAACTATATACATTAGCTTTGTTTTTACCTAAGAACCGACCAATTAAATTTGGGTCGGTATCTAAATGACTGAGATAAAGAATGTTCTTACTGTTTCTATAATTTTTTTTACGTATATGGTACGTGATAAAAAAAATACGCATAAGAGTTTGTGCAATTTACTGGTTCTCTAGAAATCGATTCCAATAAACTGTTACTTAACACATAATAAGTTTTAAATTTAATATACGCAATGCTAAATTACAATGCTTCTATTGAATTTATTTTTATACGATAACTTAGTCGAATACGGTTCGAGTAATTTCGAAATTCATTGTGACATTTGTGTTCCAAAAGCGGATAAATAAATATTATGTACCTACTTAATAACTAATGTTATAAAACATGACCAATAGTTTATTATAGTCACCTATTGAAACAATAATGGATAAAATAAAATGACGCATACAGCTTCATAGATCATATTTTTTGGTATGCATTTACACTTTAATCTTTTTGATTAATTCGATTTAAATATTCAAAATTTCATTGGATACATTTTTTTTTTGTTTTTAATTTTTTCAACATTTATTTGAATATGTCTTTTCATAATACTTAGTTATAGTTGTATATTTAAAAGTAAAAAAACTTTTTACAGTGACTATATCACTAGTTACTACTACTGCAGAGGCCAATGGTCCAGACTTCTCCGGTGTAAGAGAGGGTGGATTGTGCCTCCACATGTAGGATTTCCTTTCTCGTCCATGATACAAATATTTTGAGTGATAATGAGTAAAATTAATTTCAATGGACACTTTATTGTCGATTTAAAAAACATTCTGTACACACATGATGTGTGGAATGACGAACCCACGAAGGACAGTAGCGTACCGAAGGGATGGGGAGAGGATTATGGGGTTTGAATCTTCTGCTTACAAACAAAAATTTTTTTTATTTATGAAACTTTGTATGCACTTCTAATTTGACGAAAAAATGATGTGTGTCTCTGAACAAATAATAATAAATAGTATTGATTTTTAAAACACTTGACTTTGTCAAACCTGCAGCTATTAAATTTATTGTTTTATTATCATATTGTCGATTTTTATTATAATATTTTCGTTATTCAAACGTAATTATTTATACTCAATGGTACCAAATGACATTTGAATTTGCTTTAACCTCCTCCTCCGCTATTAAACGCTCGAGACTGACGAAAATCGTTACCAATGACCAATTATAACATACTTTTGGATTTTAACATCTCGTCCACCCACCGTTGATACAACCGGTATTTCCGCTATGAGATTTTTATAAAATAATTATGCAGATTATTTTTCGGCTGTTGAATAAATAGATTCAAATTGGTACGTAATTCGAAAAAAAAAAATTAAAACCAAGCTCGAAACAAATTTCCGTCCATTATACGTTGATAGGTAATCAAAAAAAAAAAAAACAAAAAAAACAAAAAACAACATTAATAGAAATTGTATTTACTTTTTACATGCTTATTGATTTTAATAAAATAAAATGTATGATATTTTTTTTCACACCTTTTACTGAACTATTTGACGTCGGCTTGTAGTGGACTGAAAACGTACGTATTAAATGCAGAATAAAGCACACATTAATCAAATACTGGTAAAATCCACGTCCGTTCGTCGCCTTTTCTTGGCACGTTTTCAAAACCTAACCGCGACCGGTTTTTCGCGCGATACACGGACCAAGGTGAACCCGACTGGTTTTCGTCTGCCACGTGCGTCCAAACGTCTCCACAGATCTAGTGTACGATCATCATAATGTACGTGTGTGTGCCCCACCCGTCGGTAGTCCGACCGACCGTACAGGCGGGGATGCTGTGACCGGTGAACGACGGCGACTCTGGTCGCGAACGATCCGACGGCGGACGTATTAAATACATTCCGAAACCACGCGCGTTCGTATTTCGTACCGCGTTCACGTCCATCTCGTGTCGTGCGGTAAGTTTTCAACCGCTCGGACGGACCGGTGTGCGGCGCGTCTCGTGTCGTTGTCGTCGGAGTATACTTAACAGCCACCCATTCTCGAGTTTTTCAAAAAAATTTCGTGCTCGACCGCGAAACCCTCGGTCTTTCGCGTCCCTCGTACAGCCGGCGGCGGTGGCGGACGGAGATCTTCGGCGTGGGCCGCAGGGAGGGATGGAACCCTGGAAACGCGTGACCGTCATGGTCACCGTGGTCGCGTTTGTCATACAAATACGACCGATGGATTCGTTTCTGACGCCGTACCTGACCGGTCCCGGAGTTGGCGCCACGCTGGACGAGGTAACGCAACATGATCGCAATTGGTGCTGGTAACGCGCTAGCTAAATGCTGATAACACGGCCGGACTAGTCCACGGTTTTATCAATCGTCCAGGAGTACGGGGATGAACACTAATGTTGGATAGTCGTGTTCCACGTCCGAAAAAACCGTAGTTATTCATACGATGTGTTTTTGAAAGTCACGAGTCGAATCAATTATTTTTCATTCCTTTTCTTTTCACGACGACGGCGTGTTTTACATTTTTTCGAGTCGATTTGAATAGAAACTTTTCATATACATTTTATGATTAACATTCAATGATACGATAAACAGTCTTTAACATGCTATGAAGAGTACACAAACAAACGTAATGTTAGTTGCAACCCATTTCAGAACCACTCTGAACTAGTGATGGGAATTATTCGAATATTCGAATTCGAATAGTTCTACCGTAAATAATTCGAATATTCGAATAATTCGAATAATTCGAATATATAGATGCTACAATACCTAATTTGTTATATCTATTTTTCCACGATAAGCCTTTTACACTATTTATTTAATTCTACTATTAACTAAGTCCGTTAATTATTTCAAACCAAAAAATCCCAAAAAAAGTAGCCTGTTAACTAGACCCGTAGTCACTTACCTATTAATTTATTATTATTCCCGGTATCCAATTATTACGGATCCCGATTAGGTATTGTAGCATCTATAATATATTCGAATATTCGAATTATTCGAATTATTCGAATATTCGAATTATTTACGGTGGAACTATTCGAATTCGAATATTCGAATATTCGAATAATTCGATTATTCGAATACACATTACATCCCTACTCTGAACTATGATTTTGAATTTAATTTAACTCTTCAATAACTAAAAATTTTACTAATATTTATAAAAATTATCACTTTAAAATAATTATCGTACTAAAGAAAAATGTTTCTTCAGTCTAAGGAAAGAGAACGATTGCACCCCTATGCCCTTCAGTTAAACTCTTTCCTAGACGGTTGGGTTTTGTTAGGTATGAGCCAGCTATCTGACTTTTAATTTAAAAGTCACGCAGGCTAATAATAATCACACCCCGATTTTTAAGCCTTAGTTAGTAATATGTACTTTTATTCGTATTGGTAAATTTATTTTCATGTTCATTGTAATATGGTACTTAAAATATTTGTATAAATTCCGCAAATGAAAATTGTTCAACATACACTAAAAATAAGGAAAAAATATATAATCCATCAAACATTATAGAAAAACTCAATTCATTTACGAATAATTTCTATTTTTTATCAAGTCAATGAATATAATATTTCGAATCGATGTACTTACCTGATCAAATTCAAACATAATGTTAACACATTTTAAATCGATAACTAAAAAGTTAACATTTTTTGATAAAATATATGTTATTACAGATTTGTGGTTATAACTTATGTACTCTAATATCAAGAGTATACATTAAAGCAATGGTCGGCTACCGGCGGCCCGCGTGGCTATTGAATACGGCCCGCTTTAAATTCTAGAATGACGAAATTTAATTGAACCTCTAATTGCATGAATATAATTGAACGTTGAGTTTTTGGTACGGGTATTTTATATCAGTCATATTTTATAATGGTATGTATACCTTGACATTAAAGGCACTGAAGTACTGGATTGTAAGAACATAGTACATAACAGCAAATTTTTGTTCACAAATAATTATTGTAATGATGTGCAATTAATACAGTGAACATATAAATACCTATAGATATAATATTCAAAACATTTATTGTGTCACGTGAGATTAATATTTACCTAGCTGGTTTTTATACTGCATATATTACAATAATTTATAAAACATCAATTTGCATATTATGTAAATTAGGATTTAGTTTATTCAAAATAACATTTTCTGTTTAAAAACGATTACATGAAGCTAAAAGTTTGTATTTCATTTCTGCCAATGAAAACAATACACATGATCACTTGGATATTGTATTACCGTATTACTGAGAGATGACCGACGGTTGAGAACTGCATTGAAAATATCTTCGACACTGTTTGATCATTAATAGTACACACAAATATAATATAATAATAATCGAACGGTTTTGGTACAAATAATATTCCCTCAAAGACAGTCGAAAAAATAATCTTTCCTTCATTTATATTATTTCGATTTTTAACTGATTTATAATTTTATCCAAGTGCTTGGATCCAAGTGATTTTAGATCTGATGTTATAATACAAGTATTTTATATTGAATCTTTTTATGAAAGTAATAAACTCCGCTGGAAATCCGCGGAATAATATGTAGGTGTGATGTAGGAATGACTAATTAATTATGTACCTAGATATTTTATTATTGACTGAAATGAAAAGAAAGATAAAAATTTAATATGCATATATATATATATAATATGTATATGCAAATGTTTGTGCCATATATATCGTGATTTAGATACGTGTATCATAGATTTATTACTAAGTATATATTTATACAACATATACTTAGTATATGTAAAACAACTTGAAAAATTTGAATAAACTAATAAATTATTAACTATAGAGAAATTGTTATTATTATTATTTATAAATTTTTTTTTAAAGAGCGATATGACGAGTTACTTTGTTTTGTGTATATACGAAATCTCATAAAAACATACATATTAAGTAATTTTATGTTCAGTGTCCACTACTAATCAATGGTTGAATTACGCAATGGTTATTCTTATGCAGGTATCCAATGACTTGGCACCAATATGCATAAACATGGCAGTGATCGGCGTATTTTTAGTGTCCGTGGTTTCCGACTATGTTCGATACAAGCCCGTTATGATTTTCTGTGCATTGATGGGCATGCTGTCGTACGTGTGTTTGATTGCCTCGTCTACTTTATTTTTTTTAAAGGTAATGAATATACAGTTTATCCTATACCTGATTATATAATATTATATAAATACATAGTATTATGTTACGTGCGTTACAAATTATAATATAATTATAGTCAAAGATAATGTTGAATTTTTCAGGAGTTATTATTAAGACACTTGTCTTTTAATCAACATAGAAACCTAATGATTCTAGTGTTTTTTATAAAAACTGGTAAAATAATGGAGGAGGAGATTTTTCCTTCATCTCTCCACTATAAAAATTATAATTGCACAAAATGTTGGAGATGGAGTGTATAGCACCCTGCACCTTGCATAGTAAACCTTTGAGTAGGCCAATTTGATGACTTTTATGACCTTACCAGTCACCTACCAAATACATAGTAACATATGATTGACTTTTTAATTTTGAAGAAATGTTAAATCCTTTTATGACTCAAAGCAGTTCTCAGTTAAGCTTATTAAAGAATTTTACGACTAATTTAGATTTTTGAAATCGAAAAATCCCATCATGTTAAATAATTAGTGAAAAAATGTCATAAGTATAAAAGAATTAATTTATAAATAAAACAATATTTTTAAACTTTCTAGTAAATATAGTTATTTGAGAAAATATTTACGTACCGGTACAATGAAAATTAAGGTGGCCATAAACTTCATTAAATAATATAGTACACACTACACGTACCAAACTAAAATATTGTATTATGGAAAAATAAAAATAAAATTCTGTTCGTGTAAAAACTTCATTACCTATTTAAATTATAGGTACAACGAACAACACGTTATCATATTTTTACATTTTCTCATTTTGTAAATTTGCATATTCTATATTTTTTTTATTTTAAAAAGTATGCTCGAAATGATTAAATTTAGTTTTGATATGATTATCATTTAGTTATATACTATAAATAACTATAGTAATATATTATCCACATTCCAATTGAATAAACTTAAAATTTTCATTTTTTTTTTTAATTCAAAGTGTTTCTACAATATTAATTGCGTGTCTAATAATTATCTATGATAGTATTAGATTAATTACGCCAATTTATACCAATGATTTATTTGTGTATCAAATGTGTAATTATGTTTTGATGTGGTAAAAAGAAATTTGATTTTTTAACTTTTAATCTCATCCAGTTAATGTAGGTATATCAATGTAAACTAATAACACTCTTAGTTTAATTATACTTTATTTAAAATACTGTTAATCACTAGTCTGACCTAGATTTTGTCACATTTTGATACTAATCATATTAAATGTACACAATTAATAAATAACGTAACTATCAGCAATCATGTAACGGGTTTCTAGGCAGAGAGGTCTAATTGTAGAAGGTTACTGATAGAGGGTTTACCATTATTTGGTCTACTTATATTAAATTGTTATAATTTTGAAAGGATTTTTTATTGATACGAAATATAGCAATTGCATTATGTTTATAAACAAATATATTATGTGTGATTTAGAAACTTACCAAAGAAAACTTTTAATAAAATTAGATAAATATTAGACATTTTAGATTCTGAGTGAAGCGAAAGATCTATTGGCTTTAAAATAATTTCTTTCTTTTTTTTTTTATTTCTGGAGATATTTTTGCGAGTAGTAATCATCTACAAAAATCTCGTTCAACAATTCTGTTGATCAAAAATATGATGTAGCTGATACTTTAAGGAGTCATTTTTCTCTATTTTTGATAGTTTTGTAAACGTATCAAAAATTGTCGAAAATTGAATAAAAACTGTAAAATGCACTGTGAACGAGATTTTCATGATTAATTTCACTAATATAGTTATAAGTCCAAAAGCATTGTTTCTAGAAGTCTTCCAGCAATATGTACAACACATTTGTGCAATTTTAAAACAATTTTCAAAAATTTTTACTATTTTCGGGCAAAATATATTTTAAAATGTTTTTATCAACAAAAAAAAAAAAGTTTTATTTTTGATAATCAGACTTTAAAAATGCAATATGGCCTTATTTATATACTTAACAAATAATGTTGAAAAATCTCAAACTCGGGATTTAGAAAATGTTGATGAATTAACTGTTTTTACTCAAATTTCTTACTTTAAATGTTTTTAAAAAGTAATTTTCTAACCTGATATTTATTTAACTTAAAAACTAGTCGATATAGATAAAAACATATTTTACGAATTTTAGATTTAAAAAAAACACTTTCAACTGGATTAAGAATTTCAAAATATCAATAAATACACTGAAACTTTGCTGAGAATCTTTTTACTAAAGAGCGATTTATTAATTCTTAAATAATATACGCTTATCGCAATTATCTTGTTCGAGAACCGAAGAACCAACGAATGAAATTTCCACAACCATAATCTTTTCTTAGGAATCGGAGGGATGAAGAATGAACTTTAACCAGCATTATCTAATAAATTTCTCTAAAAACATATTTATTATACATTATTGACGTGTACCTAGTCAGTTATTGGCATTTCGTCATTATAGACTTTTTACATAGTAAACTTTATGTTACGTATAGTTTTTATAATAATTATACCCTCTGACCGAGTGTCTGCTACAGATGTACCAGGTGTGCTATTCATTCATAATGTGCGCAGATCCAATATACTTCAGTTACTTGTTCGCCGTGTTAAAAGACAAAGATCAATATCAAATAGCGACGGGCTATACGACGGCTGGAATGATGAGTGGAAAGTTTGCGTCCGGCATCCTTGCTCAGCTGATAATCTTCTTAAACAATGGGAACTACTCTGTCCTTCTCTTCTATAGTCTTGCCAGTAAACACGCATATTCGCCGTTGTTATTGAATAATTTATCTAATGAGAACTCCTACCGAATTTTCAGGCATGACTTTCGCGTGTGTTTGGATGTTCTTTTTGCCGTCCGTCAAACGCGGAAAAAACTCTCTCGCGGTAGAAGACGTTGTTATGAAACCAGAGGTTTTCTCAAAAGAGGTTATTCGTGATCCAAGTATACTGAAGTACTCGACTGAAAAAGTGGACCAAAAAAAAGTAAACATGCTCTCGACCTTTTTTTTTTTCATCGCAAATATTATACTAACAAAAATCTGACTCCAACGCACACTGTTTGAACGAAAGTCGACATTCGAGTAAAAGTGTGTTTTTCCTTTTCGTTCTTATGCTACACACGTTCATACTCAAATCATATTATATTTATTTCTCGTGCCTTTTCGCTGTGGTGCATAAATATACCGTTTTACGGTTGTAATTACAATAATATCAGAGTACTCATCGACATCATCACACTGAATTTAAAATATGCTCGAATTTTCAAAACATTTTTTTTTTCAACATTTCATGACAAAATTTTTTCGACCGACAAGTACGTGATCGATAATCGATTGAAGCGATTATAAGACATAATCGTTTTACAGGTCGACTCCGAATCAGTTACGAAGAACACATTAAAACGTATCTGCGAAGACGTTGCACAGGCTTACACGGATCTACAAGTTTTACGTTGGACTTTTTGGTACGCCTTAGGCATGGCTGGTTACGTACAGGTAATTGCGAATTCACGTTTATAAATAATATGCTGGCAGTTGGTTAGTGACAAGAGAGTTTTTGTCCAATAGATAAATTTGTACATCAATATTTTGTACACGTACATCGCAGACGTATCGGACGATCAAAACATACTTCCAAATGGTTTCGCTAATTCCCTCGCCATGCTTTCCGGTGAGTCAACTCATATTTTATCAGAAAATAAACGTAAAATGCTACCACTAATACCTACTGTACAGAACATGATCGTATGTGTTTCTTCGTAATTCGTATGAACATTACACGCCATAAACGATCGCATCCGATAGATATAATGAAACGAGAAAAAATAATATAAGAAATAATTAAGTATCTTTTACAACTTACTAATTATAATTCTACGTTTTTGGCATTGCTAATACGAGCTTATTGTTTTAAATGTATTGTACTTGTCACGTTACATCGGCACTTGGTGTGCTAGCTCATACTGAATGTCATTGTTGAAAGACAAAACCTTGTTAAGTAAAATCAACGTTGAATTTTAAATTTGGGGGCTGTAATTTAATAGTAACTTAATGTATCTAACCTAACAAATATATTTGAAATCATGGCCAAGGGAATTTATTCAGTGTTTATTTAGTTAAAGTTGAATATAGCTATTTATAAATTATGTACATATAAGTTTGGGTAAAGTTTTGGTCATAAATAATCGCATTCATAAACATACTTTTTTGTATTTATATTCTATTTACATTATAAATGTAACAAATGCTTAATGAATTTCTGCGTACGACAGTGACGTTAACGTCAACTAAGAGACGAGTCGTGCAATAGTAAGCTGAAACTTTTAACTGTGTCCAAACACGATTTTAATATTTCCTACTGACTATTACTTCACCGATTTCAAAATTTTATAATAATTGTTTATAACACAATTTTTAGCGGCCGTCTGTACTTACAAAGTCGGTAAGATCTCCGTGGATTGGTCTAGTTATGGCGACACTTTATTGGCTATCAGCTCTCTAGCGATCGCATTAACTGTGTTCCTCTGTTACTGGTCGACAAATATCATCGTCGTGTACGTAATGTACATCTGCTACTACTCCTTGATACAATCAGTGTTTGTGATTTCTATGTGAGTATAGTAGATGATTTGCATGCTAAACATATTATATTATACTAATTAACACTCGATAACTCATACGTGTGGGTTTTATTGTACATATAACGTTAACCGAGAGGGGTTGTGAGGGCAAATACTGAAAAATGCTGACAACAACGATAACATTAAATATTGATAAATGATGTGAAATACAATAAATATAAGAATTACTAAAAAAGTGCATTCGTGAGTACCACCAATTATCGAATTAACTTTATTATTTTAGGAAATTGACTTTCCTTATTCGATTATTTCTATACCTATGTGAAAGTATATTAGATTTATTGATCAGCTTTAATTTCAGACGAGTGCAAGTGTACACCAATACTTATATAGTGATCTAAAAATGTTTAATAGTTTTTCGTTTCAGATCGCAAATCGGTAAACAAGTGAAAAACGGTTCCTACGCCCTGGTGCTGGGCATCAGCATTTTCACTGGCATCGTTCTGAGCATGTTGTCGTCGACGATCATGACCCATTTTAAAACATCTGTACCTAGACACGTGAGATCTTTGTATTATATTATTTTTTATCATTTATGGTTGCTAAAAGGCGTATTTTTCCACGAATACTTTTTCCTCGGAAATCCAAAAAGAAACAAATAACATTTCCGAAAACAAACATTTTTTTAACATTATTTTAATACCCACCATAAAGAGTCGCACGAAAAAAGTCGGGCTTGCTAGTGATTTTTTTTTTTTATAATTTACGATCTACGATCTACGTATATTATGAATTCCTACGAAAACAAAAAATGTTTGTTATTTTCCTTTGTCCAGCAGAAAGAAAGTTAAACAACTTTACCATCGAAAAAACACTTTCACCGGTCTCTGTTTTGCATGGGCTGCATGTCGCAAAAGTCTCTGACCACCTATGAACTACCCCACCGTAACGTCACGCTTTACACCTCATCATTGTACCATTGCGTCGTGTTTCAGTTTTTGGTCTACAGCAGTATTTTCACGGCCGCCGGAATCGTGTATGGGTTCGTCGCCTGTTTCGGTAACTCCACGGCAGCGAGAAAATTCACCCCACTACCTTGACGCACTGAAAACGATCTACTCCTCGCTTAATCGATCTTTGTTCATTTTTTGATATTATGATATCGTTGTAACTTGTGAGACTATGTACAAACGTTGATTCGAGAACTTGTGTTAATCTAATATTAACATTTTATGTTTTGTTATTTTTACCGTCATGATGCTCGTCACACATTATTTTGTGTTAAGGTGAGTCAAAATTATCAAAGCTATATAGAGAGTATAAATTACTCATCAAATACTGCAATGCGTTAAATACTAATACCGTCGAGTTTTAAATTATATATAATACGTATTATCATTTTGTATAAATGTATTTTTTTTTGAAGATTTTATGTATTGTTTTTCATTTAGATTTATAATCTAAAAAAAAAATACAACGTCTAAGAATCACTGGAATTAATGCGATGTTCTTTTTAAGACAGAAAAATTGAAACCCAGCAACAAAACATCTTTTGATTATAATAAGGTATTAAACAAACTACTACAAAGTAAAAACATCAAATTTCGTGTTATGCTATTACTTTTTAAGTATAAATTAAAATATTTAATTAAAAGCCAATAAAGTAATTTCAAACCCCTGGGGTGTTTAGACAGAATAAATATTTGTTAAGTTGTAAGCATTTTGTGGCTCAATTATAGAATGTTTAAAAACCTGTTTTTAATTTTTTTTCTTCGTCCAAATATTTCGAAATATTTACTCATTACATTATATATATAATATACACACTGTTTTCAAATACCCAAGTAAAAAAAAAAACATTTAAAGTATACTTTAAAATTAAAAAAATGTTCTGTGCATTACGAAAAACCTAATTAACAAAGAATTTTCTTTAATAACGTTTAATAAATAAATATACAATTGGTATTGGTGGAGCTGCAGGATGATTAGAATTTAATGAAATTTATAGGCACTCGATAGAGTAAATAATATAATAATCTATCCGCTGAGCTGTACTCGAAAATATTACGTGACCAAAATCACACTGAGCAGACGAAAAAGCTCCTACTAAACCTAACAACCCTAATACGTCTGTAATCGAGTGGTGTACAAAATATAGCTTATAATGTGTAATGCGCGCTCAATTTCACGTGAAAACATTTCGAAGTCCGAAAAATGGCGCACTTTCGCGTAACTCACGAGTGACGCTTATTACTAATGAGTAGGTCGTCACGTATACTCGGAATTTAATGCCATAAAAAAAATGTCCCTATTCAAAACAATGTTAAAAATAGTAGTTAATACGAAGAAACTTACAAAATCACAAAGATAAAAATGATTTTTTCATATAATTGTAGTGTAAAATTATATAATTCAATATAAAAACAAAATTAAAAATACTTTCAACAATAATAGACAGAACAAAAATTATTATTGTCGTCGAATAGATGCGAAATGCCTTGCATGCGGGACGGTTATCTGGTTGAGGTCGACAAGTGTTTTTACGGACGCTGTGTATCGTCCTGTCACCCAATGCGGCGATGGGGGGTGACGTGAGGGTAGTGTTGTCCGCGCGAATACAACGAAAGCATCGATGCATATAAATATTATTGTAATTTCCTCTCGACCGGTGCAAGAGGTCGCTTAATGTTCGCTTAATGGCTATCCGACAAACTTCGTCGTGAACGTGACCCTGTGGTACACTGTGTATAATATTATATATTCTACATGTATCTACTTACATACTTTGCAGGGTATATTATACCCTGTACCTGCTGGCCAATCGACGACGACGTGACTGTTGTGGCGTCCGATCTACGAGACACGTCACGCTCACGATGAATTAACGAAGACAAACGAACGAAATATCAACGTCAGATCTGTAAACAGTGTTGAATCGGGTTAAAAACCTTTAGGATCGAAAAGAATCCGTTTATTTTGAAATACTGTATACAATCCAAACAAAAACTATTGTAGAAAAAATATACCGTAAATTTCGTAACTATATTGAGATGCAGTTGTGTCGTATTCAATGAATACGCATTTTTATGTAGAAGACATGGAAAAAACTCCGGCTCAGAATTTTAAATTTACCAAAATCAGTTTCGCGATTATTCTTGTACTTTTTGTACGATTTTTGTACCATTTAAGCAGTGATCTAGTCGTAAATATTGTTTTGGCTATACACCTAAATTGAGAAATATTAAATACGTTCGGGGCTCCGCCCCCACACCCTCTGTATACCAATTGACTTAAATTTCTCTATTATTATAAATTTATTTCAATACATAATAATATATATTTTCATCATGGCAAATTTATTCATTTATTATTTATAATTTATAAAATTTTCCACAGTGATTGTTTGTCTATTTGATCTTCTAATGGCTCAACTTTCATTGAACGGTTATCATCGGCCGATCTGTGCTGCAACAGCCAGCTTCCAAAATATTTGGTTGGGTGCCATATACTAAGAGGTGGCTCATTTATATTGATAAACATAAGATTTGCAATATTTTTTATTGTCAATTTATATCTTAGATCAGAACATATTATGTTCATTCAACTGAATCAGTATAAACTGGCATTGTTTTTATAAGTATATTTAGTTCCTATACTCCTTCATTCATTGTATTATTACGAATAAAGTTTCTCATTCCTTGAACTAGTACCGATGTATTTAATAAAAATTTATCGCCAAATTGTTGTATTTCATTTTCCCGGTGTCTTATATCAACATCTATTGGCCATTCATTTTTGTTTAAAATTTGAATATTGTTTAATATTTAAGTATCATTTTCATTATTATCAAGTAAACGGGAATGTAGTTTGTTACATACACTTGTAATGAATTGACTTGGGTTGATACATATTAATTTTTGATTGTTGGTTAAACTGATTGTTTTGAAAAGCATAATTATTTTAGCTTCCTTTGCCCCTGAAACATGTTCTCCATTTTTAGTCTTAAAAGATTCTAATATTTTAATGGTCCTTTTAATTAATTTATCTGCTTGTATTAATGTGACTGTATGACTCTGTAATTGATTAGATGAATAAGATAATTCATTGAGAATATCACAAATAAGTGCCAAATCTGAAACAAGTTGTGGACTTCCTAATTTTTTTATATAAACCTGTATACTTGGACTGAGTTTTTTTTATCTTTAGTTGTGTCATTTGAAGCATTATATAAGTGGTTATATAAAGCAGGAAATGTTTTCCAAATTTCTTGAACTGCTCTATAACTGCTTAAGGATCTTACCAACTTTAAAAAATATCATATCTAGTTCAGCACATATCATTTTAAGTTCGTTTTGATTTTTTGAAGATCCGTTGTATAAAGCATAAAGACTATCCAAAAATGCTTTAAAATGATTTGTGGCGGTAACTTCTTTTACTGAATCGTTGTCAGACTGTGGTTCATACAATGCCAACTAAATATCAAAGGATATTTATCTTTACGGCGTTTGGCTACTCTATTTTTTTTTTACCTAGGAGAACACTGGCCCCATCACTGACAAATGACACCAAGTTTTTTTGAAGAAATGTTTCACCAAAGCCACATTTATGAAGGCAGGTTAGTAGTTTATCAACAATATTGACAGCTAATTGATTATCAAGCTCGAAAAGATCCAAAATCATAAAAATAGGATCATCATTAGAGATTTCAGGTTTAATATAAACAACCATACTTGTCGTTAAACTCAAAGTTGTGGATTCGTCAATAAGAACTGACAATTTAGCACTACAATCGATAATAATCTTAACTAACTGTTCTCTCATTTTAATAGCGATATGATCTATAATTGTAGTAACAGAGTATGTAGAATGTAAAATTGATCCTAAAAAAATTCCATTAGCTTTTTGAAGTTCAATTAATGTAAAATGATCGTCAAATGGAATATTATATTTAGCTATGTAATATATAGTGCGGAATATATACTCAGTATTAACATGGTTTTTATTTAACTTTGCCTCAGCATTTTTTACAATTTTTACAGATTCTTTTATTTCATAAGCATGTTGATGAGCGAATGACTCTGAATGTTTTTTTATTTTATTTCTCAAGTTAGCCAACCTGGTTTGTTTTTTTAGATGATTGCCTTCATCAACTTAACACACACTTCATTCTTTACTAATTTCAACACTTCTCCTCTTCTTAACTATCTTTAATGTTCGAATGTATTTGCAATATTCACAGCCAATTTTTTGTTTTGAACAAAATAATCGTAGATACCTTGATTTTTTTTCAATCCATTGATCAAAATTCCACCCCATTGGCCATTGATCTTCTTTTTATAAACAATTTTAAATAATAATTAATTATTTAATACACTGTTAACCATAAAAAATTTGTCACTTTTATTATAATACTTAAGTAGATATTAATGTAGTGTTCCAAATACTTTTGTATTTTTGAAATTATAATACAACATGAAAATTGAATATTTATAACAGTTTATACAGCTATTATTTAGTTTGAAAAATATCTAACAATAAGTGCTATAAAATATATAAAATACAATTTAAATTTAAATTATCTGTATAATGAAACAAATGTTTATATAGTTGTAGCTTATGATGCTAATTTATTGATCATCATGATATAAACCTTTATATATATATATACATATATTCCGTTATAAATATAGTAAATCAATTTTCTAAATATATAAGATAATACAAAACGTGAAGTGATTTTTTTACCTGTGTTTCACAATTATTGGTAGAATCAGCTTCAGAATTATTTGTATTAACATTATTTGGCTACTATTTATTTGGGCTTTACTTTTGCTACTTTTGAAAAGAAATCATTTATACTTCTTTTTTTACTGTTTGATGCCATATTGCCGTCGTCGTAATATTAATTTAATTTTAAATATTTGTTTTACTAAACAAATGTATAAATGTCCATTTAAGTGATCGATGACGCAGTACGCACATATAAGCAATCAAATACCTAAATGAAGATTTACATAATATGAATGTAATTATTTTATTCTTGCTTCACTTCTTTCCTTGTATTTTCATTCTCAAAAGTGTACAATGGTTTTTGAAAATGTTATAACAATTTCAGTAAATTTCTATCAGCCACTGACACTGTCAAGTAATAATAGTTTTAAAGTTGACATAAGATAATAAAAAATGAATTTTGTAAAAAACAAATGATGAACAGCGACATTTTTCTGTTTTTACGCTAATTTTTAGTAGTTTCTCCCTTTGCACAGAAATATCAGACAAATATCAAACGGTGTATAATGCGTTTTGTGAATCACGTCTTTATTTTAAGCATTTATTATCGTTTACCGCAATGTATAATGTGCCTGTATAGCAGGGACTGGAACCTATTGAGTTTTTCGGTTACGGTTTCGGTTTTGGTTATTTAATCAAAATTTTTAAAGGTTTTGGTACCGGTTCCGGTTTTCTAAAAAATGTAAGGGTTATAGAACCGATTAGTACCGGTACTGAAAAATATCGGTAAAAAATAAAATTAGTGTAATAAATAAGAATTAGCTGCACATAATATAAATAGGTGAAACTTACTGTCCGTATTATTATTACTATATTTTTACCCGATTGAAGGTGTATTAGTATTATCTCAAAACAAGAAATTGATATAAATGATATAATGCATTACTGCATTAATATATATATATATATATATATGTTACTGTGAATGTCCGCAATTGGTGAATGCTGACAGTCACCTGGTGAATGTCAACATACACCTAATGAATTGGTGAATGTTGAAAAATTAAAATCATACAGACATTTACCAGTGTATGTTGACATTTACGTTAGGATTTTGGTCAATGTTGACATACACAACAAGATTTTGGTTTATGTTGACATAGGTACGTATTCGCATTTATTATATTATAATATTACTTATTACAGCACGAAAAACTGTCATGACATTGTGTACGACATAAAATGCCAACATTTCTACATTTACACTTTTTTGTAATACACTTTGTTTTACAGTTACATCTTGTATATCCTTGCCCACCAATCAATGAATTTGATGTAGAAGCTTCCCTTAAAGAAATTTGTTGATCCCATTGTACATCAGTGATTGATATTAAATTTTCTTTACACACTGAAAACTGGTTTCTGGCGTATAATCGATTTATAACACCGTTTTTGGTTTTTGGTAGCAAAATATAATAAGAGTAGTTGGGTAAGGCAATAAAACACTTTATCGAAATTATCAACTTGTACAACACTTTATACTGCATAGGTACTAGATAGTATGTAACAAAACATTTTATCAAAATTATCAATTTGTACTATACTTTATACAACATAGGTACTAGATAGTATAAGATACCGTTTTATAATTGTGACCCTTCCGTTATTCCTAAATTAGATAAAATAATATCGGCATTACCAACATTCACCAATATCGTTGTATAAATGTCGACATTCACTGGTGAATGTTTACTAAGACCACAAATTTAATCAATAAGTCAACATTCACCAATGACTTTGGAGTAAGATGACATTAACCGGCGACTGTCAGCATTCACCAACTGCGGTCATTCACAGTAACATATATATATATATATATATATATATATAGGTTGTTCTTAATTGGCCAGAATAGAAAAAAAAATGATATGTTTAATAATATTTATGCATTAAAATTTAAAAAAAAACATCAAAAAATTTAACTTATATTTTTCTGTACTCATCGACAAATAGTCATTACTTCTAACCGAAATCAACCATTTTAAAATTAAGGTTCTAGTTAAGGTTACGGTTTTTAATTTTTTGAAATAATGGTTTCGGTTCCGATCCCGGTTCCTACATTTTTAAGGTTAACCGGTTCTTTTCGGTTCCGGTTCTGGTCCCTGCTGTAAAGTGTCGACAACATGCACACACATACACACACACACACACACACACACACACATACATTCATACAAAAAACAAAAAGAGGAGACATTTAAAAATCTGAAATTACTCTACCGTGAATAAGCCTTATTAGGTGTGTTATAAAGTTATACGGTACATTTTATCAAACGAAAATGACGTTTTGTTCTTTATCCATAAGGATACGCATACGATTTACCGAACGTACTCTCATTACCAGATTGTCAAGACATTTGGTATCATGTGAAAGCTCGTCAACATTTCGAATGAAACTTTTCATCGATAATTTGTTTAAACCAAATGTATATGTTTTGAACTAGAGAATCAAAAAAAAAAACATAAAAATAATAGATGATGAGAAAAAAAATCGTTTTTTTCAGTTTGGTTTTTGGGGTACAAGACAAGGATCCGAATAAATTAGTGAGTTTGGTTCAGTATCTTCTGATATCCTCTAATGACGCCTATACTTAAAAATGTTTATAAAATATAACGTACAAAAAACTGTAAACTAGCCAAATATATGCGATACACCATGTCTGTAACTTGCCAAATATGCACTTATATAGCTGAAAATCGGCCAAATATTAATTTTCCAAAAATATATAGAATAACATGTTTTATGTATACTAATGATGTTACTCAATTTATTTATAAACTAATAACTTATAATTTAATTACTGGAACATAAAAATAAAAAATGTATAATATCTACACATTTTAAATTCGAGTCTTTTCGGTCGTTTATGTAATTATTATGTACCTAAAATATATTTTTATTCTAAAATTTAAAAACAAAAATCTGTTGAAATATATCGATTGAAAAAAGTATTGTTATTGATTATTAAAACAGTTCAACAAAAACAAATCCCTACAAAATTTTAAATGGTATTTTAAAATTAGATGTTATAAGAATTTAAAAATTACAATTCATTTCGGTTGTTTAAAAATACGAAATCTGCATAAGAAATGACATTTTAAAATGTAATCTTTTAAAGTGATAACTTTAATCAAACTATTTACGTCAGTTAGATCTAGAGTTCGTTAAAATATTGAATGTACATTAAAACAGTTTTACATAAGCGACTGACACCGTATTTGAACTGAAGTGAAATAATTATGCTAATAATTTATTGTGAATACATGGAAATCAATATGAACAAACACCTTGTCAATTGTATCTTAGGAAATAATCATCATCTTCTTCTTCTTCTTTAGAGTTTGTCGGCCATTCAGACCATCCTGTCACACATCCAATTCTCCATCCTTCCCTATCTAGTGCTTGTACTTTCCAATCCGATCCTCCATTAAGTGTCTCCACGCTCTTTTATCATATCTTCCCACCTCAATCTAGGTCTCCCCAATGGTCTTTTGCCAACTGGATTTTCATCCATGATCATCCTTATTATGTTGTTTTGGTTTCGCATAACGTGTCCAGCCCACTGAAGTCTTTGGTTTCTAATTGTCTTCACAATATTTTTTTTTCTTGAATAGACTTTCCAGTTCATTGTTTTTTCTTATTCTCCACTCTCCCGTTTCTCTATCATCCACTGGGCCAAAGGTTTTCCTAAGGATTTTCCTTTCAAAGACTAGTAGTTTTTTTTCTTCACTCTTTCTTAGAGTCCCAGGTCTCCGCCCCATAGATGACAACTAGGCGTATTAGGGTTATATATAACTGTATTTTTCATTTCTAATGACAAATATCGTGATCCTAGTAATTTTGAGAGTCCACAAAAGCACTTATTTCCCGATACAATTCTTGCTGCAATAATTTCTTTGTCAGTTTCGTTTTTTTTCTGTTACTAATGTACCAAGGTACTGGTCTTGTTTGGCTCTCTTGAACTCATATCTACCAGCTTTTATATGCGGAAATGTGGCAGTGCTATCTCTTCTCCCCATGACCATATACTCAGTTTTATCTTCGTTTAGGAAATAATCATTGATATTAAAATCCCTCCGTTGCAAACATGTATTGAATAAAGGCAATGCACTACTTTAGTGTGATGTTATAAAGTTTTAATTTATTTCATGTTTAAAATCATTAAATATCAATTAACGTCATCTGCAATTTTAAAATTATTATATACCAATCAAAGTTTAAACAAAATATAGTTTTATTCATAAACCATAAACTTAAAAATATTACCTTAATTTTCACTTATTTTCTGTATATAGTTTCAATTTTGAATATCGAGATTCAGACTCTAAAAATAATAATGGTAGTTTTAACTCACTCGACCTCAGTACTATAACCTTTGAAAAGAAAAAAGTGTTATTAGTAGAAACTAGAAATGTTATGATAGTCGATAATTGTTTAATTATAAAAAAAACAACGCAAAACAATGAGAAAACAAGAGAAATGTTATCTATTGTATATAATGTTATTCAGGAACACAAGAAATTTTGAAAATCGGCCAACGAATCATTTGTTAATAAAATATCCATTGATATTTTAATGTTTGACTCAAAATTACAGTCTCATCGAATAGCGTGTATAACAAAGTGCGTGTATGAAAAGGTGTTCAATATTCGTGCGTTTCAGAGGTCACACAGTACACACGCACACACACACACACACACACACACACACACACACACACACACACACACACACACACACACACACACACACACACACACACACACACTCACACACACACACACACACACACACACACACACACACACACACACACACACACACACACACACACACACACACATACACGTTCACACGTTCTTGCACATGCACACAGTCTTTACACACGATGGTTTCGTTGAACAACAAAATCCGGAAGTACAAATGTATACTAACATGATTTTGTTATCGCGACATAAACGCGTATAGGGCTGCTTGGGACACGTGCGCGATTTGTATCGACGACATTATTATTATTATTATTATTATTATTATTATTATTATTATTATTACTATTATTATGATCATAATTATACACTAGGATATCGTGCATTTCTACCTACGTAAAAAAAAAATATATATGTATATTACATGCATAATAGTGGTTAATAAAAATGTCGGAAAAAATATGTCATCCCTTGAAAATTTCTAATTATTATTTCCACGTACGAGTCTTTGCAACACACAGGTTTCGTTCCCGAGTGCGTATTTGTTTTTGTGTACACTATTGATTTTTACACACACGCGCGGGCGCGCGCACGAGTGCTCTGCGGGTACAAACATACACACACACACACACACACACACACACACACACACACACACACACACACACACACACACACACACACACACACACACGCACGCACACACACATAAAAAAAGGAAAATTCACGCGTGTAGTAGTGCAGAAATTCGTAGTACACTGCATAAATTATGTTTTAATATTTTCGTATTGCGTATTGACTCAGGCGTGGTGTGTTGAGAGGACTATGGCTAAATAACGTATTTTAGGAACCTATATAACAAAGTTTCTACAAATGTATTTAAAAAAAAGTTTTCTAGCTCCACTAGAAAATCACACACTTAATGTTCCCCAAAAAATATTTAAAAATTCAATCATTTTAGAAGAATATTTTATTTTTTTATCATATATTTTCAAATTATGATAACATTTTATGTATAATATGTAATTTCAAATACACGAATGTTTTGTACGTAATGTATTTTTTAGAAATAACTTAATATTTTTAATTTAAAAAAAAAATGTAATGAACATTTCCAATTTTAGAATTTCGATGTTAATGATTATTTTTAGTGATTAATATGTTTCTTTTATTAATTAAGAATATGTCTTTTTCAGATAATTAATAAAAAAATTCAGTGTTTTCACCAGAGTATCAATAATTTATTTTATATTTTTGACTAATGATCATAAAATTATTGACTGATGGCCAAAAAAGGAAGTTTGAAGTTGGCGACTAAGCGAACTTATTGCAGAGCGTTTCTAGTGGCAGTATAGAAAAGAAAGAGATCAATTAGGTTTTTAATCTTTGTTGCTCTCAAAGAACTTTCATTTATACACTCCAGATAACAATTGACTAAAAATAAACATAATACGCATAATAGAATCTATGTATTGATGAGAAATATTATGCAAAATGTATTAACGCTTCAACGAGTGTGTATATTATGAAGATAAATTATTAATTTGTTAACTTTTTTTTTTTAAACATTTACTTAAAAAATTATTAAGAAAAATAAAAACGTTATTGGGTGCTGATTTTAGGAGGTGTAATCCCACATCGTTTTAAGTTATCTCAGTAAAATACTATTGAAAATGTATAATAATTCTCTGTAGTATTTCTGTAATTACCATGATCACTGAATTTCATCGTAAACTGCAAAAACCTTTAGAAGATATTCTGTTAAAAATATCTTGACAAAGTATTAAAAAAAAATGATTTTTTTCTGTCAAACTATTCAACTAATTATTCGTCAACAGTTAGGAATAAAATGAATACGATGTAATATAATATAATATTATACCATATTATACGTTATTCAGTAAAGACTGATGATGTTCAGACAACCCGGTTTGTGCGATGAACTTCGTAAATAAATGAATAGATAGACGTTTGAGCGTATCAACAATTCACAAATCTGTCTTGAAAAGTAGAGCGGACAAAAGACATTATGTCATATTACAATGTAGTGAACCATGAATGAATCCCTTGTCGGTAGTGACTGCGTCGCGTAAAATATTATTTAGCGTGATTTCCAACCGAGTTTTATAATCCGATTGGAAAAGGAACACTTCGTCTCGTTCGAATGATTATCGGCCGCGTTCTTGTATACAAGTGACATTGATAGACGTGTACGTCGTGTAAACACCGTTTCGAGCGTTTACAACCTCTACATACATATATACATATTTTTCCGACTTCGAGTGCACATTTTGCGGGCGACCCTTACGTGGTCTTACGTATGGCTCGCTTGCGCCATTCACACGGCGTTCGTCGTCACTGCACTTTACCAGAACACGAGTGCATTAAGGCTTGACGACAGTTATATAAATTATAATGTATTTCAGGGACATGCCCCAGGGATTACTAATGCAAACACTCCAGTGGATCGGTGTTATTGTTCGGTTTTTCAGCCTTAACGCGCGACGTACCAGTAAATTGATTTCGAACGTTTCCTGTACCTAGTGGTTTTCGACAAAGCTGGTCAAATTAACAATTTTTTTTTTTTTTTTTTTTTTTAACTAGAGTAAATTAAATTATTCTTGAATTAAAAACATTCATTAATCTAAAATATATTTTGCCCTGACTCAAATATATATTATTTGTTAAAATATTTTATTTCGGTATAACGTTAATAAGTAAATACATATATATATATATATATATATATATATATATATATATATATATATATATATATATATATATATATACATATATATATATATTTGTGTGCGTATACCAGCGCATTTCCATATTATCTCGTATTGCCAATAATAATATTCTAATAAAAACACAACTAATTGCAACGGGGAAAAGATATACCAATTAAATAGTATACACATACGCAGATTTTTAGACAAAAAAAATATTGATTAATAATTTTAATTTAAATAAAACATAAGCTCGTAATTAAAACTAAAATTATTTATAAACAAAAATAACTAATTTATTTACTAGTTGTATTAAAAGTTATCAAAAAAGTAATTTATAACTAAAGTATGATCTTTTTTAACAAGTTACCGCCAGCTTTGGATTTTAGCTAGTTTCAAGTCACAGTATCGCATAGCTACAGAGAGCATCGACGCTCTGTGACGGGCAGTGTTTATTTCAGGCGGGTGACCGGGGGGGGGGGGGGGGGTAATAACCCCCCGGAGAAAAAGTTATACCCCCCCGACCAAATGTATGACATTATTACGTAAACTACATTCTGTGATGCGATAATAATATGTGAAACGATTTATCGGCCGAATATGAGTTATTTTGTGCGTCACGGTTGAAAATAAAATAAAATAATAATTTGTTGGGTATTACCTTATAAATAGTCGATTAATGTGAATTAAATTGTACGTCAAGTCAGCATAATCGATTTTAGATATCGTATCCGTTATCGCATGTGGGTAATTTTTAAATCGTGCTGTCGTCTGTCGACTGTCAGTGTAGTGGTAAACGCGTTTACGACTACGTAAAACTTCAGTCTAGTTGATTTGTTTCAGTTTGATTGTGTTTTAGTGATTTTTGGCCAGTAATTATGTCAAAACGCAAAAGTTATCCCATATTAGATATGTTTCGAAAAAAACAAATGCGGCCAATGCAAGAACAAAAAGACGTTGATGACCCACCAGTTATACCTTCACCGATTTCACCTACGAAATTAATCGCAGATCAGAGTGTTCATAAAGTATTAAAAAATTATTCTTATCAAAAAAATTGGGAAAAATCGTTCAACTGGCTGTATTTTAATGCTGAAAAAGGTGGGGCTTTTTGTAAGGTATGTGAAAAATTTCTTAGTAATAATCAAAGTGCTTTGCAGAAATCACAAGGTATTTTTATATGTACTCCATTTACAAATTATCGAAAAGCTACTGGTAAAACTGGTAAACTCTTAAAACACACTTGTTCAGAAAATCATTCTAAGGCTTTAGCTTTGAACGAATTTTTTTTACAAGGAAAAAATGAACCTATACATACACAAATGATTCAACAAAGTAACTCAGAAAAAATAAAAAATAGAATTAATTTCTCCACTTTTGTGCATACCTAGTGTTTATTTGTTGGTAAATGAAGAAATTCCTCATACTACTAAATATGAACCATTATTAAATAAAGTAGTGCTAAAACAAAATCAAACTTTACTTGAGTGGGTGGAAAAACAAAACGATAGATCGACTTACATGAGTAAAAACACAGCTATTGAAATATTAAATTGTATTTCTACTGTTCTTGAAACTCATGACTCAAATGAATTAAAAAATAAATATTTTTCATTAATGGCTGACGAGTCGACAAATATTAAAAATATTTGTGAAATGACAATAATTATTCGTTTTGTAACAGATTGTGGTAAAATTAGAGAATTATTTTTATGCGTCGTTGAATTGTCTGGCACAAATGCGCAAACTATTACAGAAACTATTGATCGAGAGTTAAAAAAAAGAGGACTCGATTATTCTAAACTAATAAGTCTTGGTTTTGATGGTGCTGCAAATTTTTCTGGTAGTATAACTGGAGTACGAAAAAGACTACCTATCTGAAATAGCACATAGAGATATACCATATATTCATTGTAGAGCTCATTTATTATCATTAGCTTTAACTTCTGCTCGAAATAAATATGTTTCAATTAAACGAACCCTCCAAGTAGTTAAAGATATTTATAAATTATTTCATAAATCCGCTAAACGTGAAAAAAATTTCATGATATTCAAGAAGCTATAAATGAAAAAAAATTGAAAATACCGGAAACTATTGATACACGTTGGTTAAGTAATCATCGATCAATTCATGCAGTCAAAGAGTGTTATAGATCAATTATTTTGGCATGTGAGCATATACATACTGATGGAGCAGATCTTGCATCACTAGCAGGAGGTATTCTGCTAGAAATCACCCAGTCAAGTTTTTTAATTACATTAGTTGTCCTTGATGAGGCTTTAGGTGCAGTCAATAACTTAAGCAAAGTTTTACAAAAAGAAAATTTACAGCTATCATCAGTACCAGTTTTAATTTCTTCTTCGATTGGTCATCTAAAAAATATCTCGGATCAGTGTTCATCAAATGACGAGAATAATTCAATTCATACATGTATAAATACATTAAAAAAATATGTATGTAGTTCACGAAAAATAGTTGAAAATGAAAATAAAATGAAAAGTCTAAAAGAAGCTAAACAATTTGTTGACACAATGATAGAACAAATGCAATTACGTTTTAATGAAAAATCTCTGGAAATAATCAAATTAAGTGCTTTATTTCAATCATTTGAATCTTTAATTACAATCACCGAAGAAGATGTATTGAAAATATGTTTATATTTTCCTGGTCTTGAACCAACCAATGTTTGGATAGACTTGAAATCATTTAAGTATGTTGCAAATAGTTTGATTGAAGAAAATTTAAAAAATCCATTGTCATATATTTGTAAAGCAAATATTGGGTATGCAAATTTGAAAAAACTGGCAGAATGTTTAATGTGTGTACCAGTTTCAACGGCCACTGCAGAGCGCTCTTTCAGTACAATGAATAGGATTATGAACAAAATAAGAAATCGAATGGGACAAGAAACTTTGCAATCTTGTATGAAAATTAGCATAGAAGGACCCTCAGAACTCGATGAAGATACTGTGAATGAGGTAATTGATTTGTACGCACGTCAAAAACAGCGCCGGATTCGTTTAATTTAATTTAATATACATAATATATATTAAAATATATATGACTTTAGCTCATAATAAAGTATTATTAATTATATAAAATGTATAAGTAATGTATGTATAGTAGATGTTTTTTACATTTTTTTATTTTTTTTCATATAATTAATCAAAATTAGTTATTTTTTAAGAATTTATGTATTCGTTGGTATCTATCTAAAACCAATAAATTGAGCTTAAAACGATATTTTTATTTCCCTTAATTATTTACTTCTAAGTTATACCCCCTTAAAAATTTACGATACCCCCCCGGGATAGAAGGTCTGAAATAAACACTGGTGACGGGCAATGGACAATATTATTACTGCAGTATATTTAGTAAATATTACCGTGAGAAATAATTTGTTTTGTGACTCGTTCAAAACACAGACTCCTTGCATTGTAATTTGGTTGAAAAAAAACTGAAAATACCTACTACGACCTGTATAATTACACGAACAACAAACATTTTCCCCTCCCCCTATCACTCGGATAATCAGAACAACACAACACATGTGTAACCGCTTAAAAATTAATTAAATAGAGATTTTGCTCCCTTTTACTGAAAAAGAAACATCGTGTTCGTCAGTTATTATGAGGGTAAAAAAATGCGATTTTTTTATCGAATATGTACGCTACCATACATAAAAAACGAATATTGCACGCATACGGTGTTTTTTTGCGTGTACGAGCTTGTGCTTGTAATATGATATGTATGCAAAAATTAACAATCGAAAACTTGTAATTGATTTCGACATTGATTGAAAAGATCTCCTTCCCTTGCGATAACACGATAACGATGACGACGATAGTGGTGTACGATAATGAAAAAGGTAGATGATAAAAGGTACCTCATTTAAATGGATTTTCTTCTACTAAACATTCAAAATACGCTGTCAGCAACGCGGCGACAATAACGAATTCAAATACGAGGGACGTTGACAACCAATAACAACAATAACGATGTTAACACAACAGCTAACGAATCCAAGTTTAAAAGAAACGACAAACGACGTGTAGTGATAACGCAAACGATGTTCACTCGATGACACATTTTATACCGGTGGGTATACGAATTTGAATTATTTTTTACAGTTATAACTTATTACGTTCGAGTACAAACTTGCACACGACGGCTACGCATACACGCCGGTCTCGTTTTGCCTCATTGTTGATGTGTTAGTATTATTACTTATTATATTTATTGAATTGGAGAGGTAAATCGTAATGTTGTAAATAAATTGCGTAGTACACCCAACGACAGTCTCATTCAACTTCATAAGATTCACGTTAAGTTCGACACGCATAAATATTGAACACAGTGCGTTATTCCATTGATATTCCTATCGCGTTTAATTTATTGCTTCGGAGCGTGTTATATTCACACAGTTATTATGAATAAAAGGAGAAAAACACTGTGATAATGACTGAGAAACGTTCGTCGTTCTTTGCTTCGTTTCTCGTAAATGAGATATTAGTGGAGGATGTACACCACCTTACATATAAAACATTTCCTCCGTTCTCAATTGACTCGCTCGTACGATTCTAAATGAAATGAATTATTTTGTATACTATAATAATTTTGTCACCATTATATTAAACCCTACATCATTTTCAAAAACTTTTAAATTATTGAACAATCCATTTCGATGTATTCAGGACGTTTAAAATGTTTATAGTAAGAACTAATTTTATGAAATTTATTATAGCAATTAGTGTTTTTGTAGCTGTTATAGGAAGTACAATTGAGTTTGTATATGCGATGACCCTGCAAGCATATATTTGGTTTGAGTCTAAAAGATCCTATCTAACTTTTTGGTCAAATCTAGTTAAAAAGGCCTTTGTATCAAATTTAATACGCATTTTCATGTGCTGTAAAAGCTCAACTCTAGTACCAAGGGTAGCTGATAGAACTAAATTAGTTCTAATTCTGAAACGGCTAATCTCATATCAGATTATTTAGCAGTATACATGGAAAAAAAACGTTTTAAAGACCCATTCCAAAGGTATTTAAAAAATTTCAAATTAATAAATTGTGAAATATAATTTCTATGAGTGTTTTGACTCAAAAAATGTTTAAATCTTTTCTCGTTGAAAATTTCTAAAGAGAAATTGGCCCTAAATACCCAAGTTACCGATTTATAACCTTCGCGGCACTTTTACTGATTTATTATAATTTGATTTAAATCAAGCGTGTGTAAATATTATATCTAAAGGGATGGGTATAATATAGTGTATCCACGCATGTGCCCACAAACACACACACATGCATAAATACGAGTAAAATATATATATTTCAAATATTGATTCCTGTTTTTATATATACACGTTATTTTTTCCAGTGATCTTATTAAATCTCTGCGCCGAGTCTTTTTAATGCGACGGGTTGAGCTGTTTGAGCGGGCAGGGTCGAAGCCGTCGATAATTATTGGGTTGGTATGATTACAGAGACGACCGAGGAAGAGTTTTTAACGGTATATGACTGTTTGTTTAACCGTATATGTATATTATGTGAATTCGTGTGTACTTATTACGTAGTAGATATTACCATTGATTATACCTATATACTAGTATATATAATCAATGATATTACTTATCGCTGGATACATTCGGTGAAAAGAGTTTTTCAATGTTGAAAAAAAAAACTCACTCATAATCCAAAAAATACGTTCCGGGTGAAATCGTTTCTTCTCCGTTAGTAAATTATATATATATATATATATATATATATATATATATATATATATATATATATATATATATATATATATATATATATATATATATATATAGTTAATTAACTAAGCACTGTTTTAAAATAAAAGATGAATATTACTCAATCGAACATAAGCGTACTCGGATGAATTCATCCCATGCATATAATATATCTTCATTTTTATCTGTTCGTGTACAAAAAAGGAATGTGAAATCAACTGGAATAATAACATAATTACAATTTTAATTTAAAATAATTAACTATCAAAGTTCAAATATTACAAATAAAACATTGAAAAAATAAAAATATTTCATACAACCGATAGAATTATAACGGACTAACAAACAATATTACCTTACAAAGAAATTGTACTCCAATGATCTGTAATCTCTTTTGATCAGAGAGAAGACATTTTATTTTGTTTCAATAAACAATTTTAGCTATTTCCTAAAATGTTATTTGTGAGAATCTAAAATGTATAGTGCATTAGTGTTAATATTTGAATACGGGAAACCTTTTAATCAATTCAATATGATTTATGTGCATATGCATTAAACATAGCAATTTATTATCTATCTGAATCTATTTAGTCTTTCGTGGTAGTATTATTCAAATATATATCCGTTGAGGTTAGGAAATACTTTGTACAGTCATTGAATTTCAGTCAAAGCTATCATTAAAAATTGATTAAAAATCTAATCATCATTTTAATTATAGAATTTTTAATCTATATCTTTACGGTATAATGAACTAAAATAATTATTGTAAAACTGCTGGGTACTTTCTTAAAGACCAAAGACATACCTAACATCTTTTCATAGAAGGGGATCGTTAATAAATTGGATTTTTATTCATTATAACATAGTGATTTTAAAATATCAAATAATAATTTTGTCAATAAATATTTATAAAAATCTCGTACAATTTGATTAACGTAAATAAGAAAAACATTATCGATTTACTGCGTTGGTGACGATCAATCTTATCTAGTATTGTTATGCAACCGCTCAAATGAATAATGCGGAGAATTTTCATAAAATAAAACTTAAGTTGCGTGAAAAATTATAAATAATACGTATAATTTGATTTAAGCTCATTCAAATTTTGGGAAGGCGAGTGTTCCCTCAGATCCCCCAAGGCACGCCTCTGTTGAAGACATATAATATTTTTTATTAATCATATTAAATTTTTAGAACTTTGTCAAATATTAAAATTAGTATTAGAGAAAAACTTTTAAAAAAATTAAGCATTTTTCAATGTTATATTTTCAGAGCGAAAATTGTATATTTTTTTGAAACTTTTAGTCAAGTATGCTTATAATATGTCATTAATATATTATAGGGAAAATTGCACGTTTTTCTAAAAACAGTAAAAACTCTTGGAAAAATTATTGAAAAGAGAAAAAACTTAAATCTGAAAGTACTATCAGTACACATAAAGTACTAGTATCAATAGATCCTTCGCTTCACTCAAATTTCAAAAAAAAAACTAAAATAAAAAGTAAAATCCATTATAACAACAGTATTATGCAATGATGTATTATTTACATATAAACATACACTACGAGTTCACATTTCAACATCAATGCTCTTGTGTGTTGCAAAATCTTAAAACGACACAAATGTGAAACTAAAGTATACTTAATACGTGTGTGCATTTAATACATTAAATATAAAATATACATCGAACCAGACTTAAAAAAACTTCTACGAATAGGAAAATGTAAAATTCCGAGCTCTGATCATAAATCTGTTATTACTTACTGTAAATTATATTATAAATATTTATGTGAATTTACCGAAGTTTATACATATATTATAATACGATTGTTCTCGACCATGATAACGAACTTGATTATGATATGAGTACCAGGAAGGCCGATCTCCGACCGCACTTAAATAGTTTTTTATCAATTTTTAGAAACATTTTTACAGAATTTTACAGAATTCATGAAGCTAAATATTTTTAACATGAAATCGCGAATTCCCCAATGCAGATAGTGATAAACTGAAAGTTCAATGCTTAAAGAATTTATTGGTACTTTCCGAATATGAGGTATACGTGGGAAATTTCGTGTAATTAAACGGAGAAAATTTTACAATTTATGATTTTAAAATAAATTTTTTTCCATAAAATAATTTTTAAATTGCATTTAATAAAAAATATTAATATTTACTTGATAAGTATATACACGGAAGTTCGAATTTGAGTTTTGAATTTGTTCTTTTTGCAGAAGTACTGTTTAATAAAATGTAAAATTAAAAGATATTTACCATTACATTTGTGAATATTATTTAAAAAATTAATTTTTTGATTCTTTAAAAGTATTATTTTTATCATTTAAATAGTTAAATGTGTATTATTTTTTTTTATCACTCAACGACTTGTCGTCGGACACGCTGGGTGTCCGATGCAGGGAGAATCTGGGGGGCCGATGCAGGGAGAACGCTACATGCAGGGAGAATCGAATTGTAGGTTACCAGAACCCAGAACGTCGCGTTGTCATCATCGTGGTCCCAAGAAAGGTTTTCCACTATAGCAACGTATAAAGATATAAAGATATGAACTATCACGTCGCGCGACGGTGATATGGAAGGGGAAGTTTGGGCGGCCACGTCTAGCCGCCGTCCGTTGCCGTACCGCGAACCTCACCCACAGATACTTTTACTGTATAAAGATTTTTTATGAAAACTCATAGAAATGAAATTTTCTTGAAATTTTGATTAAGTCCATTGGATTCCTGAGGTCGAAAACTCTTTTTATATGAAATATAAGAAAAATCGTTAGAGCCGTTTTCGAGATGGCATGACTGGAAATAGGTAAGTACATACAATTCCTTGCTCGTTTTATAGTATATAAGATATGAGGTTTATACTTTATGTATATTATCTATACATAAATGAGGAAAAAAATTACCAGGAGGTAACATATCACCGTCCACCCTCGTCGAACTTTTTTTAAATACGACATCGCACGTGTAGGTACACATATGAATTTTCGAGTTAATTTTTTTAATTACTATGATACCGGGTCGAAGTCTATCGAAACAAGATAAATATCCACCGGGATTACACGTAGTGTTATCGAAGCCCACGTCGATCATCCACTAATCAGTCCTACTGTGTCTTTGACGGCACTATCATTACACACGACCTGGTCCATCGAATCTTCACAGCCCGCACTTACCTGCATCACGAGTGTTTCGCTTCCTACCGCGGCTTTTTGCAGCCTGTCTATAAAAGATATTTCTTACTCGCGATTCGGCGACGCGGAATATTGCAATGATCGTCAATGAAACAAGACTCTCGAAAACATTTCCACGATAGTTTATTATTACTTTTATTAAACGCCTTGAAATAACACGTTTGTTCGTGTGCGTTTTTTTCGCGGTCGTGCCGTGTGAGTAAAATTTATTTTCGACAATTTTTTCAAGATCTGGGTATTATTCCAGTCGGTCGTAAGTGTTGTAAATGTTTATACTTACGGATCTCCAGTAGAAAAAAAAATACTCGACTCCTTTCCCCAGTAATATGATAACGTACCGTGTTAACGATAACACGAAAACGTTCCTAAACACATTATTTGAATACTTTTCATACGATGTTGTAACCGTAATAATAATCAATCAAACAATCCGAAAATGCAGCGCAGCTTGAAGTCAAATGTTCACTCTAGGGTAATTTAAAATGTACAGCTATTCTTTTTTTTTTCTCGAACATAACTTAGACCATTTCTCTCTCCCCAACGCCACCATGAATACATTTTTTTAAGTACAGTTCTTCCTCGTTAACGCAAGTCATTGAATGACGCCAACTGTTTTTCCGGTCTGGGAAATTCCCTATTCTTCAACATAAGATTTTTTCGGTTCTTTCAATTTACAGGAACAAATATTGGTAACCGTATTATAGCTTTTTTGGTTGACATGAACAGAAGGCGATCATTTTCTTTTGAATTTCAAATATGATTTTTCATTTCGGTATTACGGCTAAGCAACAACTACAATGATATTTTTGTTTATTTTGTTGATGCCGTATACATTCTTCATACATACAATCTTGTTTAGTGACGATCGATCTGGATCAAATATTTTGCTCTAATACTAAAATTCAAATTGGTTTTGTCAATTATTTTTCATTATATATATAATATATATATGTGTGTGTGTGTGTGTGTGTGTGTGTGTGTGTGTGTGTGTGTGTGTGCTCGTGTGTGTATATATAATAAAAGTTCTTGTTATTTTCAATAATATGTTCATAGTATGTATTGATATATGATACACTGTATGTCTATATTCAACTTGCTCAAATAACGCGAATCCATCTATGTAAGTGTAACTTGGTTCACGCGAATGAATTCATGTTGGGCGTATTGGCTTACACAAATTTATTTAATACTAATCGCTCATTTTCGCGGTACCGTCGAGATCTTGTTGACGTGGGAGTACTGAGTAGTAAATCAATTTTAAAATATAACAATAATAACAAGCAGAATATAAAAATAATTGTAAACAAACAAAAATCACACTTCACGGTACATTTATTTAAAAAATTCAAAACTTCTAGTGTATAGAAACTGTTTTACAGAAATGCTCTACATTGTACATAAAAATTTGACTTAATCAAACTTAAATAAGATACCATATTACCATGACACACGCCAAAAACAAAAAAAATCAAGATATTTCAACTATTCGAATATTAAAATCAATTCGATGTTTTTCACTAGTAGGTTTAAATGTATTAAATGAAACACCAGTGCGTATCATTAACTGTACATCTTAAATACAAGCGATTCTATTAAAATATGGCTTATCAACAACTCAAAAAACTTACAGATTATATTATAATATTGTGTATCTAATGTGATCTGATGGTTTTTATACATAATTATTTCTATTTGTATCTCTTCGATTTGTATATTGTATTATTGTATTATATCCATTCATTTCTATTAATTATAGTCACAAATTAACACCAAATTAACAAATTGTAAATAATTTTTATTTAGTTTTCATCAGCACTTTATCGACGTCTACTAGAGATTGTCCTCAGTGGTGAGATGAGCCATTTAACTGAATACATTATATTTTACACCTTACTATACACTTAATTGAATAATCCGTGTTATGCATTTTCACATTATTATTGATTTCAAGAAATTACTTCTTGGCCAGTAAATACGAATACATTGTTGTTATTATTATTATTGCAGGCCGCCAGAAAGGTAACTGTGCTCTGTGGCTAACAACTTAAGTCCAGGCGGCGGTGCGAGGCCCCAGATAAAAGATTTGAATGGAGCAAATATTTAAAAACCTGTTATCTACAATTATATTTGAACGTGTCCTGCTACAGACTAACTGAAAGATCATTGTACAGCCAAAACTACCGTACCGATTCATTTGACATTTTGAGGGAATGTATTTATTTCTATCCATAAGTTCAATCTCAAAAATTTTTCCGAAATCCATATTTTAAAGCGTCCAAACAGTATAAAATGTTTAATTATGTAACAACTCGACGGGAATTTTTTTTTTATTAGTATTATTATAATTATATAGACATAGAGGTTACGAATGTTGTCGTAACTTTTATGAAAGTTGTCTGACCATAAAATAAATAGATTTTAATACAAATATATTGTATGAATATGGATTTATGCCAGAGTATCTATGGCATATTATGTTATCAACGCGAAATCACACCAGTATTCTATGGCCAAATGCGTGAATATTATGTTAATATTGATGTATCACTTTATATTACACAAAATTAAATTTACATTCTTAGTAATTAAATTATTCCATTGCAACTTACGTGAATTTTAACAAATATTATTGATTTCAAACGGTAAAAGTTGTTAAATAATTTTTAGTTTAAGTCGTTTGTAGTTTAAAAAATCATTCTAATTATTCCACCATAGTAAGACGTAGAAAAAATATCATATCACATACCTATTTATTATTTAAATGCAAAACAATATGATAAAATTAAATTTAAAAATAATGAATTAGGAATAAATAAATATCAATTAAAAATATTTAAATTATTTTACTATCGATGGGAATTAATAAAGCTCAAAATTAAGATTATTTACCGTTTCATGATTTTCTTTATACTCGTATTTATGATTCATAAATACATTTTAATTTTAATTTTAACTTATGATGTTCATAGACCACGAAGAAACCGAATCCAGATCAGGTTTCAAAAGTTGAAAGCAGAATTTTGCGATAACCCAATAAAGAACGGATACTTTATAGTAAAACAAGGCAGGTTAGTATTTAAAGGTATTTAAAAACATTAAAATAATATTTTTAATTATATCTATAATAATTATATACTATTAATATTATTATAGTAATAATTATTGTTTATTTTAATGTAACCCATAGAAATTTACGGGATTTTTAGTTTCAAATGATTCAGGTTAAACATTAAAAAATAGCATTTTTTGGTTTTTTATTTCTATTCGGATTGTTTAACATTTTCTCCGTGTACCTTTAACACGTTTCAATGAAACAATAATAAATCTAGAAAATTCCATGTATTCATAATCGTGTATACATCATAATATGTACAATTACCACTTTAACTTTATAATAGACATTCAAATTCTTAGTATTTACTGAATACAATACAATATAATAACGTTACTATAACCACGAGGCAGGTAGTATACTTATATAAATATATTATTTCAGACGGAAATAATTACAATTTTAACAAAATTATCCAAACAGTACGTATTTATACAATAATTCATTACGCACGCTACACGTGTATTGATGTCGTATATTATACCAATCGCATCGATTCGAATGTTTTTCAGCGAAATCATACACAATGTGGAACTCGCTCGCGTCGTTTGCAAATAAGAAATGGCCGTCCTCGTTCAAATGTCAGGAGAAACACTATGAATCAACGGACGTTAGCTCGTCGTATTTGCCGTCCGCCCACAACGTAGAAAAAACGCTCCGAGGTCTGAGAAAATTGTTCCCGGAGACTTTATTGCCACCGTACAATGGATTTTTTTTTGGTGGACCACATGAAAGTCTCAGTGAAAATCAGAAAAAATACTGTTTCCTTTAGACAACACCATTAATAAGTGTTGTATAATAAAACGCGTAAAATTACAATCACGACCAATGAGTGAGTCATTTGCGGATGCTAAGTTGCGCGTATGTTTTTGAAGTTACGTTTTTTTATATCAGTTTTTTCAAATCGAAATGAGCGAGTTCAAAATATGAGTAGTAGACTATAGTAACGTGATAAGACATTGGTTCTGGAAGGTGATAGACATTCTTCGATTGTAGATATGAAAGACTTTGCACCGATTCCCACATCTAATACCAATAATTAGCAAAATACCACTAGCTGATCAACACATCTCCACAGTTAACTAATGCATTCAATTAATCTTCATACTTTGTTAAGCAGGAAATCCTATTATAAATATTTAAATTTTAAGTTTGCCGTACCCAGTAGATTTTCTGTTATAATTCTATGTAAATGTATTCATGTACATTCGACTATAATTTGACATAAATGTACCTTCAAAAGATGAACTTTGTGAAACATCCTAACTCTTTTTAAACATGATTTTTAAAATTGTTAGATGTAATTATAAATAAGTAGGTTCATATTCTTTGAATTCACAGAACCTTTTACACGAGCTTTTCGTAGTTTTTTCATTCGTTTGGAAACAATATTGGGAATTTAAAAATATAACTTGTTTAAGATACCAAATAAGGCAAATTTTCTGGTCCATGGATATGGCAAACCATGGTTTTAGACGATTCTTACTACCTAAAAACACAATAAATCGTTGTAAAACCATTTCATTCTTAGCTCAAATCAAAGAAAATATTAAGCAGAATTTATTCTCTCACCACCTTTTCATAACTCTATCGGTTATAAGTGTATTTACTAATTTTGCATATCACAAAATTTTTGAAATAACGCATACCTACGACAACAAAGTTACTCATACGTACCTACTCTGTTCTCTCTCAACAAAACATAATCATTTTGCGTCAATCAATTTGTATTGTTTTCATAGATCAACATTAACAGACGCCTGATGGTGTCTAAAATTATATTTAAAAATTTCTCAATAAACCAGGATCGACATAATTAACATATTGATGAACGCAGTTTTGATTTTCAAAAGTGTTAACTGGCATAACATGCGACGATTAAATTTTTATTAAATTTTTAAATCTTAAAATTTTAAATAGCATCAACAGAATAAATAAATAAATAATAATAATAATAATAATAATGACTTTTCTTAATTATCAAATATTTTCGTTTTCACAAAAAATTTTAATTTAAAATTTCTGTAAAGTGGTATGAACGTCGGAAAATTATATTTCGTGATGTAAAAAGTACACCAATAGTAATATTATTCGGCGATGATTTAAAAGCCATTTGTTTGTCAAGAAAGTAGAAAACAATACGGCAAAAATTGTTTTCTAACTCAAAGCTTTCGCATTACCAACATGTACTACAACGAAAGCTGGTGACATTTTTTAATATTTTTCAATATTTTCTAGAAATTATTTTTAATAATTACAAATAAACGTGGTTAAAATACAATTTTTGTCGAAATTCTTGACTAAAGAGGCAAAAAAACATATAACAAATTTAAGAAAATGTTTTTTTTTCGGAAATAATGTTTTACATTTTGCCGAGTATAAAACAAAAATATTCTCGCACGCACACACACACACACACACACACACACACACACACACACACACACACACACACACACACACACACACACACACACACACACACATGCACACACACACCCACACAATTCAAATTTATGCAAAATATACCGCAATACTTACCTACTTTCAAACAAGTTGAACAAAGGTTAAACTCGCTTACATTTTATGTATACATTAATATCGTAATAGTTTGGTAAAAGTTGAAATTCAACGTCTTCGATTTGCGTATCGCTAGAAATAAATAATATATTATTCCATTTGTAATCTAATACGCAACAAAATCACAGTTCATAAATGATTCAACATCAAAATGATTTCCAAAACGTTTTTCTCTTTGTTTTTAAATGACAAACAAAATTGACATCTAAGTAAATTTTTATCATTTCTCCACTAAAATGTTTTCTTGGATTTTCCAAAAATTCTATTCATAAAAGAGTTTGTACAATAGATTTAAAATCAAAATAAGATTTCTGAATTAAATATGATGATATTTATTTATATTTATTTATTATTAATAAATGGAAAATAATTTCACTAGTACGATTAAACATAAATGCATAATATATTAGGTATACAAAATTATACTTAATAGATTTCGCAATAATAGCAGTGAGGTAAATATAATTGTAATTAATGAAAATAAACGTATTGAATGTTAAATACTGTTATTATAGTTATAATAACCAGGTATTTATAAGTTGAATAAAATGTGCTCATTGTTCAAACACATAATCCAATCGATTGGATTATTCTCACTGTAGTAATTTACATATAAATAAGGAATGACACTAAGAAAATATGATCTAGAAAAATCTTGAGATTAACCTACACATAATGATATTTAATAGATATGAATTTTGTAGGTTACTATTTTAATTCTACATTTGTTTTATTTAATTTAAAAAATATATATTCCAGATCTACAAATGATCCTTTCATAGTCTTTTGTGATTGCATTAGACGCTATCATTTATATTTTGATAAAACAAATCCGTTGTCTAAACACTTTGGTGAAGCACTTGGAGCCATGATATTTCTTGAAATGCGAAATTACATTTTCAAACGAAACACGATATTTAGTATAATAGTCAGCTATTACAACAATTGATAGAGCCACTTATAAATTATCCTCAAAACGTATAGTGACATTTTTGAGGATAAAATTCTCTCTAGTCTCTATATTCATGTTGTAAAATCATAATACACTTTATAATAGTCTTCTTAATGTGTACACTGTACATAGTAAATCACCTCGAGATCATCTACCGTAACTCGTAAAAAGTGTCAAGTTTTCTAACCTCTAAGAGCTAATTGTAAACCTTAATGTTCTCTCCAGAAATCTGGAGTTGTTATTACGCAGTAAAAAAAAAGTACAAAAAGAACTACATGGAATTAACTTCCTACGCATTTTCCGAGCTAACGGCGCGGTGACATAATAGTATCTGATGTCTCATTTTTAGTCAACTCCCAATTATATATTATATTTATCTCACGACTTGTCTCCAGCCCGGGACCGTCAAAATGTGTTATAAAACACACACACACACACACACACACACACACACACACACACACACACACACACACACACACACACATATATACATGTATATACATAATAATCAACTCACGCACGGAGTCATAAGTTTCATAAGCGGTAAAAAATGTCAGTACAACGTCGCACCCGGAATCGCGATGGGCGGAAGTGACTATCGAAACACGTGACTTTTTATGAATCCAACTGATTCCACGACTGGTCTATCTATTTAATATAATATGATGATGTCGGAACGATATGAATTGTATTAGTACCAATCATTAATTTATTTCCAGTTAATTTTCAAAATTATGCTAATGATTTTTGTCCGTTATTGCATTTGACCAGCACAACAGTCGTGGCAGGAGTGCGGTTCAACATGTGACACAGGTGTGTGTATGTGTGGGTGCGTGTGTGTGCGTGCGTGCGTGTGCGTGCGCGTGTGTGTGTGTGTGTGTGTGTGTGTGTGTGTGTGTGTGTGTGTGTGTGTGTGTGTGTGTGTGTGTGTGTATGTGTGTTTGTGTGTTTGTCTATTAAAAATAAATCCGAAGGGGCTTATTCCACCTTAAAAAAAACCCCGAAACGCACACGACGACTTTACCTTACTCCACCCTCTCTGTACGACGTTGTATGTCCTGCAAATAGATCTTACACACGCACCGAACACCGGGCGTCGTCATTAACCGTGCGCACAGAACGACTGAAATAAAGGCGTGTGTTCGCGTATATTCAATGTATATTATTAAATAATTTTTATTTTAGCCGTGTGTACCTATACCGACTGTGTGAGTAAATGTTAATTTGGACTAGAAAAAAAGTACTAAAATTGAATTATCTCACGAACGCGCAATAACACTACAATATAAAAGGCGGCGAAAACGCTGTAATGTATATGATAAAAATGTATATTATATATATATATATATATATATATATATATATATATATATATATATATATATATATTGTACATAGATTAGGTTTGTCGTGTACGTGTGTATTTATATGAAAGTGTGTATGTGCGTGTGCGCATAATTGGATTTCATTAGGGTTTTACGTATGTTTTAACCGAGCGATACGGAGTTTTTATGAACGATGGACATGCGATAGAAACTTTCGAATAATGTGATACAAACATAAAAACGTAGTAATATCTCATGGGACGTTCGATTGAATAATATCTTATGAATAAAAAAAAAAAAATTGAAATAAAATTTGGTTTTCAGCTCACTTTTAGTACCTATACAAATGTAAATACGTATCTAATTGAAACTAATAACAACTTTTTTTTTTCTATCACTTTGTTAAATCATTGTTAAATCGCAGAAGCCTTATAATTTCAAACGTCATTTTTTTTCAAGGTAACTCGAGTAAAAAAAAAGTCAGTTTTGGAAATAAAGCCACTTAGCGTTAATTTTAATTGGACACCCACGGCATTTGCTGTGCGCACTACTAATTATTACCGCATCGACGAACCGTGAAGTGTTGCGATATAAGGGCTGAGTCGTATATTTGCTGCGTACTTTAAGACCATTAGGAGATGTGATGATGAGGAAAAACACTAATTGCAGTCTCGCAAGAGGAAATAGTTTTCACCAATATCATCTCTCGTGAAATAGACAAATATCAAATTTTTTTATATGATTAGGACCCATGACCAAATTTAAGACTGCGAAAATAGCAACGGTATGAAAACCATGTTATGTATCGTTTATATTCGAGATATTTTTATACTGAGAGCACATCAAATGTGTGAAGGAATTATTATTCCTCATAAGCCAATTGCTGTAACAATAAAAAAGGTTTCTGGTTATCGGCCTCTTGTCCAGCAATAATATTTTAGTTGCTTGCTAAACAGATTCCCGGAGAATAAATCCGAGCATTTATACCTCCCATTAAAAAATTGGTCGGACAAAAAGTCTGAAGATATATTTAATCGTGAATAAATATGTCTTATATATTTTATAATTTTTTAATTTATGTTTATTTTTATCTTTTTTGGTAATTTGGAGTGCAAAAATAGGGGGTCGTATTGGTCGTTAATTCATGGACGAGAGGTGCTGGTTATATAATTGTATTATACTCCACGTCACAAGACGTAATTATCAGCCGTCAGGATTTCGTTGCAATCACAGTCACTAATGAACTAGGTATATAATAAAATATAAATTTATCAATCAATTGATTCAACTACATAGTTTCGAATTCATAATTAGAATAATTCCAACTTCACTGTTCGATCAATATGCATAATATTTTGACAACAAAAATACAGATATTTGGAATACATTTAAGAAAATAATAGGCTGATAATAAATCTAATTTTTGTATAAATAGGGTTGTGAATTTGATGCACAAAAAAAAAAATTAACATTTACAGTTAACAATTACATACGATTACGCACTAAAAATTAACTAAATATGACTATTCAAGATTAATCCTGAAAAATTTAAAAATATTCACGAGTCTTTCAAAAATGTGCAATATAATATTTCATTGGCTCGTGTCATTATAGTGTTGAGAAAGAGTAAATAACAATTTAAAATTAGCAGGTATTAGCCATTGAAAAATAATTTTTCTTTGCATCGAAGTATGGAATCAAGAAACATTTTTAAGTCGGCAACAAGAGTCATCGAAATAAAACATAATATGATGCCAATTACGAGTCATATAGGTCAGAAAAAAATATAAAATTCATAAAGCAAAGCATAAAAAAAAGTCAGCAAGAAAGGTAGAATTTAAGAAGAATTTTAGGTAGAAGATATATTCGTGCCTTGGGTCTTTGAACTAAATAATGGTGGTGGGTTAATTCAATTTTGAAGAGACGATAATAATGCGTAATATGTGAAATAAAATATGTATTTGTTACTATTTATTATAAATTATTTTACTAACGTCTTTGAAACAATATATTTCCGACAATTTTTTTTCTCGTCGAAAAGGCATCGTCCAAATAGACTTTCACTGAATCAGCGTCGTTAAAAAGTCACATAATCCTTCTACCCTACGTTATATATGCACTTCCTACACTTTAGCTACTTAGGTATCGGTATGTGTTGTGTTCAACGTGGCGGAATTTAATAATGATGTAATTATGTAATTTCGATATAGCCTTTATTATTGAGGAAAGCACTTAACTCAATGGTACTCAGAGTACAATGTTATATTATTGAAATTTTCCAATATATAATATATTGTAATTTTTACATCTATATTGCTATAATATTCCGAAAAAATGTATTCTTACGAAAATGCGCCACGAACATAAAAAAAGTTGAGAATCACTGATTTAACTCTATGATACACATTCTGAATGCCTTTGAAATTACCGAGAAAAAAGATATTAGAAAAGTCTTGAGGGTAGAGTCACCTATAGTATATACCAGGGGTCACCAACTAATTTCTATGGGGGTCCATTTTGAAACTTACCTGACTTTCCGTGGTCCGAACAATTTCAATGACTTTTAAACACGTTAATAAATAGGTTAATATTTTTTGTAAATTTGTCATTATATTTATTTGTTTATTCAAATTGTATTTTAAACACGTTAATAAATATTTAAAAATATTTTATAAATTTGTTATTATGCTTATTTTTTTATTCAAGTTGTATTTTACACTCATGTTAAAAAATAAGTATATACATTTTTTCAATTTGTATTTATATTTATTTATTCATTCAAATCGAATTTGCAAAAAAAAAAAAAGATTATACTTACTTGAAAAATTTCATTTTTAATGTGAAAAATTACATTTTTTAGTATTCACGAGCTTTCTAATATTTGGTGTGAAGTTGGTGTAACTGATTTGCATTAACTTGTTAAGATGTTCATCTATTAACCGATATCGGAAATTTTTTTTTATGAAGTTCATCTTAGAAAAAAGCGGCTTCACAAACATATGTTGATCCAAACATTATACACAGTTTTGAAACCAGGCTTTTTAGTTCTGGATATTTAATTGAACAAACGTATTTCATCCAGAATTGATGGTACTGTAATGTGTTGGCGACTTGAATTAATTTTTCCTTTAAACTCAAGTCTTCCTGGAATCCACTTATTTCCATCTGTAGGGCAGCTTTATTAGAGCCGAGAACGCTTGTGGCTTCATTACTCCATCAGCCGTTGAGATGTAAAGAAAAACAATTATTCAAAATTTGCACTACATTCTCAATTTTTCTGAAATCATTTAATCTTTCTTCAAATTCAGATTTAAGTTTCCTTATAAAATTAATGAACTGACTGAGTTTAATGTCATCATTATCTTCATTGTCATCGAAAATTGCATTTAAGTTTGGAAAGTGCAAACTTTCATTTTCAATATCTTCACAAAAGAGATCCATTTTCCTTGAAAAACATTTGATTTCTGACAGTAGATGTCACACTAATTTTCCATTACTTTGTAGTTTGAAATTCAAATTGTTGATATGTTTTATATATCTGTCAAAAAAGCGATAGATATGACATGTTCTTTTATGTCAAGGAAATCTAAAAATAGTCTTTTTCACATAATTGATCACAACTAGAAAGAAATAACTCGATCTCATCCAATATTGCGAAAAATCGTTGAAGTACAAAACCTTTGCTCAACCACCTTAGTTAAAAACTAACAATAATATGTAACTATAAATATCAAACACGAACGTTCTATTCGACACAGTAACACACACAGTGCAGTAAACAAGTAAACAAGTGAACAAGTAAAAAGTTTAAACTTTTGAACATTATCTACACTCGGAACTCGTCTGTCAAATCATGTCGCATTCGGCTTTTCGGCTTTTTGGCATTTCGGCTGCGAGTCTGCGAACTATACAAGCGTTCTACGTGAGCAGTAAGCACTAGGCTGACACTCGACGTTACGATCTTATCTTTATTAAATGTTATGTTACAAAATATAATTTCACCACTTTGGCTTTCCCTCATTTATGATTATAGAAATTCAGATTATTTTCAATTACTTAAATATTTTCTTTTGTTATGTGATATACATTTTATATGATAAATATTTTATAGTTTCTTTATTATACAAATTTAAAAACTATCCCGTGTATAAGGGTCCGTAAAAAAAGTGTTCGCGGTCCGTATGCGAACCGCGGTCTGCCAGTTGGTGACCCCTGGTATATACTATAATATATTGATTACAGTGATCGCTCGGTATACTGTATACCAGTGTTTCTCAACCTTTTTTAAGTTACCGCCCCCTTGAGTGTCAAAAAATTTTTTAACGGCCCCTACAATGTGAGAATTCTATAATTAAGGTTAGGTTAAGGGTATTTGGAAAATTTAAAAGAAAAAATTGAAATTATCTAATAACTCATGTTTTTATTTATTTTTTATATTTGATATATTTTTTATTTATAGTTCTAGTATTATAGTAATTAATTAAAAAAAATAAATGTTGATAAATAAATAAATAAAAATTAAATTAATTATTTAAAAAAATATAAATACAAATACATTTTTTAGTTTCTTTAAAAACATATTGCTAGGCTCAATGAAATGGTTGAACTTGGTGGTTTTTAGCAAGTTTTTTTATATTAGGTTCGATGTTTGTTAACTTAAGTCGTAAATCTCCTCTTGTCACGATATCCAGTCGATTTCTCTTTTTTGTAATTAAATCTGTTACAGTGCTGAACCTCGTTCGACGAGGTATGAGGAAGGAAAGGCTATTAAAAATTTTTTAACGAGAGTCCACAGTCCAGGATAATTATGAATTATGTTAGTTTTAAGCCAAAATTCCGTGAGCCGATCACTACCATTGAAAGTGGATTTCAATGTTTCATCAGTTGAAAGTTCGATTAGTTCTTCTTGAATTTGTATCGCTGCTGTCTCAATATTTATAAAAGGATTCATGACCCATTGAGGAACTTCCAACGACAAAATATCCTTAAAACGTTCTGAAAAGTCCATATGTAAAGACTCGAGGTGTTGACAGTAAACTTGTATGTTGTCGAAAGCTACTTCACTGTTTTTGTGCAGATCAGCCAAGACTGGGAACTGGCTGAACTCTTGGCGACCAAAATTGGTCTTCCACAAAGTCAATTTTTTGTATATAATTTGTAGATAAGTTATTGTGTATTGCATAGATTGAGTAGTGACTGATAGTTATTATATGGATTATCAAGTATGAATTATTTTTAGGTCACACCGACACCATCTACAACGTTTTTGCGTGAACCGTTTGCCGCCCCTCTACCACCCAAAACTAGTTCACCGCCCCCCTACCACCCAAAACTAGTTCATTGCCCCTCGGTGACACTTTACCGCCCACTGGGGGGCGATATTGTCCCCGTTGAGAACCACTGCTGTATACAATGCCGGACACTTTTTTTTTCAATAAAGTAATTGTTGTGTCCAATCATAATCGTCCAATGCTTTGTGTGTGGGCTTCACTGGTAGTATCGACCTGATATGTTTGGTGGTTAACCTTCTCGTACATAAAACTTTTGAATTAATCAAATGTCTAATGTATGCTAATTACTAAAGTCATTTTAGTACAATAGAATATTATGTAACAACATAGTGATTTTCTTATTATATTATGATTACTACATCGAATTATTATCGAATTGTCATCGAGTTATTGAAAAATTTATAATTTTTATTGAGTTCCGTGACATAGTATGTAAACTGAAACAGAAAAATGTTAGTAAATCGTATATACCAAGGGTAGTTAACTTTAATCGACTTACGATCGACCTATGACATTTGCTAGATTATTACGATTGACTAAAAAAAAAGTTGTAAATAATATTAATGCATGTTATTTTAATTTTTCATAGTTATTTATTGACTTAATTGTTTTTCATTGTTAAGTTTAATTTAATTCATAAAAATTGTATTATTTTTTTCTTGAAATTTTTTTAATTTTTTTAATTTTTAAATGTAATACACAATCTGTATCAGACTAGACAATAAACATATTTGCTGAGAGTTACATAGATCGACATGGAAAATTTGATGAAAAGAGCCACCCATTGTTGGCACTTTCTATGATTTTTAATTTATTTTTTTTTTTTTTTTTTTTAATGCTTATCTTAAGAGATCACGTCACCACTTGCGCTTCAGGCGTCTAGGGGGATTATCAGGTATGAAAGGTGTAGATAAGTTTTTTATGAGTTCGTTAGGGTGGTTATTTAGTTTGGAACTCTGACATAATTATGGAAAAGAAACGAAAGAAAATAAAGATCGACTCTAAACCGTGTGCCAACCTACTTGTTGGCCAACCCTGGTATATGCTCACCTAACTAGGGTTCTAAAATTTCATGAAATTTATTTTCTTGAAATATTTCATGAAAGTTTCATGAAATATTTCATTTACACGAAAAATACAAATTTTCCTAAAATAAATTAAAAAAAGGATTGTTTTCCAATTAATACATATTAGAGCTATTCAGCTATATTATGTAATAAAGATGAGAAAACACGTTTTAATTAGGTAGTATATCTATTCTATTCTATGAAAACATTGAAAACATAAATAATTTTTAAGCACAAAGTGCCCAATGCCTATGTTTTTTTATGTTACTTTTAGTTCAATAGTGTTTAATTTTTTACTAAATTTATAATGTATAAATAAAGGTGATACCTAAATATGGCCTGAACCAAATTATATACACTTATACAGCTATACATAAAACATACTTACTATTCATTTTTAACCCTTGCATTTGTGAATGTTATCTATACATTTATTTTTTACAAAACAATATTATTTATCTATTACAGATTTTACTTTTTTTTTTCTCAGTATTATTTATGAAATGATATTATCTCTAAATAAGTACAAAAAATACAATATTAGACAGGTATCTAATTTGTAACTAGACACTTAAGATTTCTTTTGCAAATTACAATTTACAACACAAGACAAGAAAAAATAAATAAATAATCATTACGAAATAACGAACTATTATCAAGTAAATAAAATTCTTCAAGCTCCAAAAATCATTAATAGTTACAACCACGGTCTTAGAAGATATCTTGTAAGACCGTGGTTACAACATGTTTTATTATTTGGTATCTGGTATAAAACATGGAGCCTTCACAATATACGCCGTGTCGCATAGATTTTTATAAATTCAGTACGTAGGTACTAGGTAACAAAATAATTATTAGTTTATATTATGGTCAAACTGTAAGTCTATAATCAAGGAATGATAGAATCTGATTGATAACATTTCACTAGACACTAATACATATCATATTATTATTTACGAACATCATGTCATGTATTTAACAAAAAATTTATATTTCATAATTTCATTGAAATATTTCAAGATGAGTGAAATTTTCAATTTTGAAATATTTCAAATTAAGAACCCTACACCTTACACAGTAACTTTAGAAGAATATTATACAAGTAAGCAATACACTATTTACAACATAAAAAAAGCCGGTAAGACAATGGTGGTGGAAGTTCGTCCATCGTCGCTCCGCTCCTCGGACAAGATTATGGTGATGAGTAGAGATACAGGAGTTGGGTGGGATACACGAGATGTATTGATAGATTAGGCATTATAGGATAGATTAGGACATTATTTTATATTATAAAAAAAAAAAACGATTCTGAACGAAGATGAATTGTCAGTGAATAATATGTTTATAGTAAATCGCTTGAATTTTTGTAAAAATTACAGTTTCAGACGCCCGTTAAAATTTTTTCATTGAACCGATCGTGAGATTTTTTATACTTTTTGCAAGCAAAACTTATGAACAACCTTGTAATACATTTTCATTTCTTAACTTTGAGTAGAACATTTTTTATACATTTTCAACTACGACATAATTTGTGATTTCGACAAATTTTGTCGATTTTTGAACTTCAACTGCTTATAAAAAAAAATTGTGCCTATGTATTTTTATAATTTTTGAGTGGGAGTTAGAACAACTTATGTGGACCCTTCTATTAAATTTTCAAGTATTTCGTCCGAGCTACATTTTTTTTATCAACATTTATAAAAAAAAAAAATAAAAAAAATCGAATATTTCAAATGCCTATAAATTGATTAAAAATGAGTGAAATCTTTTGAAAATAAAATTATATAAAGAAAATGCCAATATAAACAACTGATAAAATTTTCAAGTTTCTACAACTTATACTTTTTGAAAAAAAAAACAAATAGCAAAAATCGTTTGAGGCTAAACCGTTGTTTAACGTGTTTTTGTAAAAATTTAAATTTCAAACACTCATAAAATTTTTTTGTCTGAATCCGGTAGAGTTTTTTTTGCAGATAATTGAAGAAAAACTAATGAAAAACCTTGTACCAAATTTTCAAAACTTAGTTATAAAAGAAAAAAATTTTACGATTTTTCAACAACAAAATTATTTGCAAATTTTCGCAATTTTTACATATTTCGTATAAATTGGAACTTTGAGCACTTATAAAAAAAAATTGTGACTTACGATTTTGGATTTTTTTTTATCAGTTATGGAACAACTTATAAGAAACCTTGTATTAAATTTTCAAGATTTTCTGGCAAAAAAAAAAAATTTTATCGTTATTTTAAAAAAAAATACTTAAAAAAATTGAAAATTTCAATTGTCTATAATTAGCTCAATAAAAGTCAAAATACTTTGAAAATTTAACGGTGTATAGAGAACGCTAATCTAAACATTTGGTGAAAATTTCAAGTATTTATATCGATTAGTTTTTGAGTTATAGCAAAATAAAAAATTTGATTTTGTCGAAAACTGGTTTTGCGTAAAATATACCGTTTTTCCCTCATTTTTTAAGGGGTTTTCCCGGCGCGTTAAAAAAATATTGAAAATTTTTAACTTTTGACCCCCCAAAGTACCAACTAGATTCAATTTCCTTTCAGAAAAGTTGCTATATAAGGCAATCGAAGCATTTTTACTGCCCCAAATCGTGTCGACAGACACAAAAATAAAAAAATAAAAAAAAAATAAAATAAAAAAAAAAAAAAAAAACACACATCATTGTAAAATCAATACATTCTTCACTCCGTTCAGAATCTAAAAAAATCAAAAAAGAGTTGATATATTTAACTTACTTATGGTATGTATTGTACAAATACACCAGCGCAAGATAATTTTTTTTTTTGTAAAAACACGGCCATGGTAAGAAGATAGCGTGCAACACCTTAAATACCACGCTTCCCTGCCAGTTGCACCTGCCGTGACTAAAATCAAAGTACACAGGTGATTGAAATCGATTTTTTTGTAACAACACGCGTTTTAAACTGTACATTGTAACGGTCGAAAATAAATTCATATGATAGCCCTCTCCGTCCCGCGGACATCTCTGCCCACACCCAAAACAAAACGCCGCTATGCAAATATGATGATCGACGTACACACACACACACTATCTTCGCTGCCTAGTACCCGTGGTCGAGATAACCGGCAGGCACTAAGTCATTATCTAAATACCTCTACATATAGCACGAATACCGGCCAATAATCACTTATTACTTAATTAATATATTGTATTTATTTTTGAGAGTAATGTGTGACGCGCCCGGCGCGCCCATTACTTTCATTGTGTCTCTCATACGGACAACATGACCCGTGAGTAGAGACACCGTTTACCGCGGACGTCCTGCGGACGATGCCCAGGTCACATTGGCGAAATTTGGTAATATTATTTATTCTTATTATTATATAAAACCTTGGCCGGTATTTCGTTTATTTTGTTTTGTATCTATTACCTATAATATTGTATTATGATTTTATTATTTGTATACGCCGGTAACCAACTAGGAGCCGTGCGAATAATGGTGTGTTCTGATTATTATGTTTATTATTTGTGTACGCCGGTAACCGAATAAGGAGCCGTGCGAATAATAGCGCACCATCATTATTATGTGTATTATTGGTGTACGCCGGTAACCGAATAAGGAGCCGTGCGAGTACCCTATAAAGGTGCTATTGAATTATTATTATTATTATGTATTTGTTATTATTTTAAGTTGATTTTTTTCTCTTGCGGTCAAGTTTTTATGCCCGTGGGCTTTTCTTGGTCATAAATTAATTAATATATTTATCATTTTATTATTAAAATTAATATAACTTTCATTCAACCATCAATTGCATGTTATTAATTTGTTTTTCCTAATTATATTCTTATTTTACAAATCCCACACGCTCCGATTTCCGAATCTCGGCTGTGGGTTGGCGACCTTCCCACAAGGGTGATTCGTCAACGTACGCTCCACGCCGAATCTGGGTAAGCCACCGTGTGAGACGTTACAGTTGGCGACCCTGCCAGGATAAATTTTCTATTCCCGTTAGTGTAAAATACCGGCCAGAGGTTCTATATATAAGGTTACGTAGAACCAGTACTGTCTGCGTGTATTTCAGAAATGATCCGGTGATCAAGTGTACTTATGATATGACGGTGTCGTGCAAAACGGATCTCCACCATACTGGGATCGGAGAGTGATAGTGCAGGTGTGTGTACCGCGGCTGTCCAGAGTATTGGTTTGACTTGGCCATTTTCCATCACTATCTGTTGCTGTTGTCACCGGTACCACAGAACAGTGTCTCGGAGGTTATATCGACATTATGGGGAGGGGTATGCCCTCATCGCGGTGTGGGCAGAAACGACGGCTAGATATATTATGGTTTAAATTTAAGTTCGTTATTTGTACACGTCTTTGTGTACACCTGTATATATGTCTCATCCTATTTATTTGGTTCGATGACGTAACCATTAGTAATTAACTTTATCGGTCTACCGGCTACCGCCATGGTGCGATGGTGATTATTGGTAATTGGGTGCGTGTCGTTCCAGTACGGCTGTACGATCGTTCCCCGATGTCTAATTTAAATTATCACGTTTTATACATCGTTATTATCGTTCCAAATTGTTGTTGTTATTATTGTTGAATTTTATATAATCACTGATCAGCTGGTATGTCGATTTTACTCGCGTAATATATTATGTGCTGTGACGACGATTTTCCGTCCGCCGTATTTATTTACGTTTCTAGTTTTCTAACAATGATAATCTCTGATATTATCTATTCACGATTGGTAGACCGAGATTTAAAATTGTTTTACCCACGTTAGGCCCGTGCACACATTGACGATTAGCTCTAAGTTGCCCATAAGCTGTATACCCCGCGGTGACCGGAGCGCACCTATATCGCTCGAGTCATAGGTTGTCGCACGTCTGTGCAATTCCATGAGTACATTTCGCATATGTGCTATTAGGTCCTCGTCGCGATACGAGTGTTGTACCATAGTGGTAGAGTGTGGATATTTGGTGGGGTGAACAATTTGTATATTTTTTCTTCCTTCGTCTAATGAATTTTGGTAAAAATTCTGAGCATTCGCCACCATATATACTATATATTGTGTAGAGAATTATTTTATACATTTTGTTGTTGTTTTTTTTTTTTTTTACTTATTATATTTCAATACAAGTCGATCAATGACTTTCTGTTTATTGCCCCATAATTATTTCTTGCTGAGATAGTTTTTGTTTATTTATATTAAAATACTATACCTACCGGCCAAGGTGATTTTCGAATATGTTACCAATTCGCTGTGTGTTCTGAGTGTCGTCCCGACGTTCCGGTGATATTCATCCATAATATTTTATTAATTTCTATTATTATCGAAACCTGTTGTTTTATTATTATTATTATTATTTTTTTTTTTTCGTTATTCATATACGAGTCACGTTTGTTCGAGGTCGTCTCACGTTTGATAACCCGTCATCTTTATTTATCTGAGATTGTGATTCTATTCACATTTATTTCGTGATTTCTTTCATTGCAAATAAGCACTCGTTTTTCGTTTTGGCTAACTACTTTTTGTTGTTCATCGTTGATGTATGCAGCTGGCAAGCGAGAGACTCGTCCCCCCGACCGTCTGATCGATAGTATATTCCAGCAAGATAAAACCAAGATGGGTCCAACTACAAATACTACTACATCGTCTCCGACACCCACTATCCCAACAACGAATTCAACCAGGATTTCTTCGATGTCTGTAGCAACGGTTTCTAGTGTTCAGTCAAAACCATCAGCCACCGAGCAACCAAAAGTGGAACCGAGTGTCCAATCAATGCTCCAACAAATGATGGCCAAAATAAATGCCAATCATAATAGAACTGAGGAACAGTTTGAAGCCCTACATCGAAAAACGGAAGAGGGAATTAATCAATGTGTCCAGCAATACCAACTGACGGACATTCGTTTAACTAAAGTAGAAGACGAACATTTGGTCATGAAAACTCAACTGAAACAACAAATCACAAACCACCAGGTCACCGAAAATCGCCTCAGTACCCTGGAAAGTGACGTAGTACAGATGAGGAAGGCTATATCCCAGATATCAGACAAACACCCAGTATCTCCGAACCATGATCTATCTCAAATTCTGAAACCCAGTGTTTTATCTTCAACTGCTGTTCCGAATAATCTGTCCGACCGCAGTAATGTATCTCATATGCCCCCAACAGTTTCAACCACTAACCTCATGAATACTTTCGATCCACAAAGATCATCGTTTTTGGGAGCTCAAGAACGGTTCCAAGATTCCGTATCTGAATTTTCCGGGCAAATTCATGTAATCCATCCACAAAAGTTTATTGGACAAGTTGACGCCTATTTCGACAGCGTATATGTGTCACCTGCCCAACAACTTATATCCACACATCGACGTCTAGTAGGAGATGCTCAAGTTTGGTACGAGTCATTAATCCCATCACCTCGTTCATACAATGAATTTCGTCAGTTATTCCTTCAGCATTTTTGGTCTCCGGCGACTCAACGTAAAGCTCGAAATGAGATTTTTCGGCATTATCAATATACTAGATCCGATGGTTTGGCTACACACGCCATGAAATGGATTGCCGGGGCTAAGTATCTCAACCCACCGATCGAACAATCTGACCTCGTGTCCACTATTATTCAACATTATCCCACATCACTTGGAATGGCAATTCGAGGTCGAGGACCCCGTGATACCAACGAGCTGTTATCCGTTTTGATGGAATTTGAAGAATCAGCATCATTTTGTGAACGACGTCGTGAAGACAATCAGGTACGACCACCATTCCAACATCAAAACAATGGAAATCAACAACCTCGTTATAATACTCCCCGTCGAGATAATTACCGTTTCCAACCACGAGTCCCAACAACGAATAACGCGGGTCCTCGTCCCGTAGCGCAACTTGATATGTCGGGAAACGACGACGAGGCTCGTACGTGAGTATGTCATGTCACGAAGTCTCTAATTTAAATGAACATACAACATCCACACAGATTGTCGCAGATGGAGTCTCACCAAAATGTAAACGCCCAGAGTTGTCAATTTTAATTTATAATAAACCATTCAACGCGTTACTTGATTCAGGTGCTTCTGTCTCGGCCATTTCAGAAGAGATATTTGCATCTATCAAGCGAAACATTCCGGAGGGACAGCAATTATCAATATTACCCGTTACGGGAGTCACCGTATCAACCGCTGTAAAAGGTCGTAGCCGAAAAGTCACTACTCAAGTCCTCATGCCGTTCTCTATCTTTGGACATACTACTGACTGCATTTGCCTTGTTGTTCCACATCTGGCAACCTCCATTATCCTAGGAGATGACTGGTTGACTCAGAACAAAGTGTGTTTAGACTACTCTGAACGGATTGTACGTCTCACCCGTTGGAACCTTAATATACCATTTTCAAAAACACCTGATGATGTAATTCATCATATGAGTGCTATCTTTACCCTATCTATTTCACCTCAAGACTGTGCGAGGTCGATATCTGAGCATTGTATAGCTAGTGTCGAAATGATTTCTCAGCAGTTACAATCGTCAAACAACAACCATATGATCACCAGCTTGCAAGTATCCTCTGAAGACGATTTAGAACCTTTTGACCACATCACTGAACACCTGTCAACGGTTCGGAATCTCTCGTCAAACCAACTTGAACAAGTCGTTGGCCTCTTTCATGAGTACCACCACATTTTTCGCACTCGTCCTGGTTTAAACTTGTTGTTTACATGCCGCTTCAATGTCAGTGAAGATATTCCTTTCAAGATCCATCCATATCCAGTACCGTTTGCTCGGCGTCCTGCAGTTGAAAAGGAATTGGCTCGCATGCTGGAGTGGGGGGTGATCGAAAGATGTACTTCACCATATAGCAATCCAATTATATGCGTCGGTAAAGCCGATGGTTCTGTTAGAATCTGTTTAGACGCCAGGCGAGTAAACAAAATCATTCTGCCGATGCGTGACTCATCGCCACCACTCGACGAACTACTTGCCCGTTTTGGTGGAAAAGCGATTTTCTCGAGTATAGATTTTATGGCCGGATATTGGCAAGTTGCACTACATCGTGACGTCAGAAAGTACACCGCGTTCGTGTACGACGGTCGAACATATCAATTTCGTGTCGTACCATTTGGGCTCAACATATCAAACACAGCATTCCAACAGGCGCTCGAATCAGTTCTATCCAATCCAGTTGATCACTACAATGAAGACGGATTAGTGGACCTCCATATCTACGTTGACGACGTGTTGGTATCATCAACGACATTTGAAGACCACATACGTCGCCTTCGACTCCTATTTAAGAAAGTCGCCGCCTCAGGAATGTCTCTAAAGTTGAGCAAATGTAAATTTCTCCGTGATAAAATTAAGTTTCTAGGTCATATTATTACGTCTTCAGGCATGTCTATGGATCCTTCAAAGTTGTCGGCTATTCATGATTTTCCAGTCCCCCGACACAAAAAAGATCTTCAGTCGTTTATAGGTTTTTGTAACTTCTATAGGAAATTTACCGACCATCACGCTTCTCTGATCGGTCCATTGATTGCATTACTGAAAAAGGGTGTTCCGTGGCGATTCAACGAGGTAGAACTGGCCCATTTCAATTCCGTTAAATCTGCATTTACCGAGCGTTTCCTCGCCCATCCTGATTTCACATCAGAGTTCTATTTACAAACTGATGCCAGTCATCTTGGTCTTGGAGCCGAACTGTTTCAGGTTGATACCTCCAACGAACGACAAACGATCGGATTTGCTAGTCGAACTCTAAACTCAGCTGAAAAGAACTACAGTGTCACCGAGTTAGAATTATTGTCTATAGTATTTGCCTGTGAAAAATTTCGGGTGTTCATTCTTGGTTACCCTATCAATGTATTAACTGACCACAAGGCACTTACGTTTTTGTTTCGATGTAGGCTGAGAAATGCACGTCTCACCCGTTGGACCCTTGTTCTTCAGGAGTTCGATCTACGAATAAAATACATCACCGGACCTAGCAACATAATCGACGCTTTATCTCGCAACCCGGTAGATCGAGATATAATCAACAATCAATCCGATTCACTCGGTATTTTCATAGTTACTCATCGTAGGTTACTCGCCGAGTACCAATCTCGTATAGAATCTTTTCAACATATACTCCGGGAACAGCAGATGGATCCGGCGATTCGAAAGGTAGTTGATTTGTTGTCAAATAAGTCTCTCGTGTTAAGTGCCATTGCTGAACGATATTGTATATATCGGGACATTTTGTTCTATCGTCGACATCTTGACTCCGATAGGTGGCTAGTATGTGTGCCCATACATCGAGTCGATGAGCTTATCCTCAAATTCCACCTGCATTTTGGACATGTAGGTCCGAAAAAATGTATTGCCGCCATTCGAGAGGTGTGTTATTTTCGTAGTCTAAGTGCCAATGTACGTAGTGTGGTTAATAGTTGTGACACCTGTCAACGTGCAAAATGCAGCACCGTGAGGACAGAAGGCGAAATGCAACATGTGATAGCTGATGCACCCCTCCAGCGAGTCTGTGTTGATTTGTACGGTCCATTGCCATCTGGGTGGAATCACGTTAAGTACGTTTTCGTGGTACTCGACTGTTTCTCTAGATTTGTCCGGTTATTTGCGATTAAACGGTCTACTGCAGTTGTAGTGACCAACCGAATGATCTCTGACTATATTGAAGTCCATGGAGCTCCACAAACCGTTGTGTCGGATCACGGAGTCCAGTTCGTGAGTAATGTGTGGCGAGCTCGTCTTACTGCGATTGGAGTATGTGTAACAACTACTAGCGTATATCATCCTCAGAGTAATCCAGCTGAACGGGTTATGCGCGAGTTGGGCCGACTTTTTCGTACTTATTGTCATCAGTCCCATACCGAGTGGCCCCGATACGTTCAGTATATTGAGTGGGTATTAAATAACACCGTTCACGAGTCGACGGGTTTCACTCCTAGCGAGATTTTCTTAAAAACTGAAAGGTATAGTCCGATATATGAAGCTGTTGAATGTCCGCCAAGAGGTATTGATGATTTTACGATCAAACTAACGATGGCTGCCGAGGTTCAACGAACTAAGGCCGAGGAACGCCGAATTCGACATGACCGCCGTGGTAAAGTTACTCAATTTCTGATCGGGGAACAAGTCCTCGTTCGTGCACATCGCTCATCTTCCGCCGTTGACCATCAGATAAAAAAATTTTTTATGTTATATGAAGGACCGTATAAAATCATAGAGATTAAAAAATGTAATGCGTATGTCGTAGCTGATCCCGTAACAGATCAAGTTCGGGGAACGTTTAACGTTATTTTTCTTAGAAAGTACATCCGTCCTACTAATGCTAAACAATCAGCTTAATGACGTCACGTTTCAGTCAAATATATCATAAACCACGTATAATTTCTCCCTGTTTCTTTCTGTAGAAGCGTCCCGGACAGGTCCGGGACCCTTCTACAGGGGGGTTTCTGTAACGGTCGAAAATAAATTCATATGATAGCCCTCTCCGTCCCGCGGACATCTCTGCCCACACCCAAAACAAAACGCCGCTATGCAAATATGATGATCGACGTACACACACACACACTATCTTCGCTGCCTAGTACCCGTGGTCGAGATAACCGGCAGGCACTAAGTCATTATCTAAATACCTCTACATATAGCACGAATACCGGCCAATAATCACTTATTACTTAATTAATATATTGTATTTATTTTTGAGAGTAATGTGTGACGCGCCCGGCGCGCCCATTACTTTCATTGTGTCTCTCATACGGACAACATGACCCGTGAGTAGAGACACCGTTTACCGCGGACGTCCTGCGGACGATGCCCAGGTCACATTGGCGAAATTTGGTAATATTATTTATTCTTATTATTATATAAAACCTTGGCCGGTATTTCGTTTATTTTGTTTTGTATCTATTACCTATAATATTGTATTATGATTTTATTATTTGTATACGCCGGTAACCAACTAGGAGCCGTGCGAATAATGGTGTGTTCTGATTATTATGTTTATTATTTGTGTACGCCGGTAACCGAATAAGGAGCCGTGCGAATAATAGCGCACCATCATTATTATGTGTATTATTGGTGTACGCCGGTAACCGAATAAGGAGCCGTGCGAGTACCCTATAAAGGTGCTATTGAATTATTATTATTATTATGTATTTGTTATTATTTTAAGTTGATTTTTTTCTCTTGCGGTCAAGTTTTTATGCCCGTGGGCTTTTCTTGGTCATAAATTAATTAATATATTTATCATTTTATTATTAAAATTAATATAACTTTCATTCAACCATCAATTGCATGTTATTAATTTGTTTTTCCTAATTATATTCTTATTTTACAAATCCCACACGCTCCGATTTCCGAATCTCGGCTGTGGGTTGGCGACCTTCCCACAAGGGTGATTCGTCAACGTACGCTCCACGCCGAATCTGGGTAAGCCACCGTGTGAGACGTTACAACATAGTGAGTACCTATATACAAATGACTTGCACAAAATTAGCACGAAAAGTCAACTATAATATGTTTTAAGCGCTCCACAAATACACTATTTATAATTTCCTTTAAAAACCTTAACATCTGTTGATTTTGTGAAAACCACATACCATCACTACTGAACCTGAACTTTTCCTGGACATACTGGATTAAAAAACACGCGTCCAATGGACATAGTTGCACGTGTCCGAAACTCGATTAATTTTTTTCTAGGTATTTATTTAATTATACACTATACAACAAGTTAAATCCTCGCAAACAGACTTGTATAGCCAACTGCGTCTTAGCATGATCTAATGGGCAAAAGGCGTGATATCATAACATTTTATTACTGGCACAAAAATATCGTATTTTGACTTGTTCTTTGTTACAAGTTTAAAATAAAAATTTTTTTTTTTTATTTTGCAATGTGAATATCAAAAGAAAACTCATGAATTTTATTACGGAGGAAAAAACGTGACTCGATATGATTACACTATATTGACACACCACAATAGGATGTATAAAATGAGATGGAACAAAATTGAATTCGTTCATCAATTAGAGGCGATCAATTCGTAGTTTCCGTTAAAATAATTACAACAAAGACTAGTGTAGTTTCTTGACTTTAAAGTCAAAACACATTTTATTTATCTTATGGAGTATATGGTTAAAAATGTTTGTAGTTGTATTAGCATATTTTAATCAACTGCCCAAGACTATTATATTAATACTGCTGCATTGATAAAAGTCGTGATAGTATTGATGTCAAACGTAATACGTTTTATTTTCGTATGTTTTTGCGTTGTTTTATATTATAGTTATTATAGGAAAACAAAAATTGAAAAATTCGTAGATTATAAATAATAAAAATATTTTAAATAAAATACCTATGTATTTCTTTGTAGTTAACATTATAATAAATATGTCGACAAGGAATGCCTTATAAAATGAAGTTTTTCCAATGTTTGGTGGATGGTGAAATATGTCGTTTCCGAAAAATAAACAAAATAGAGGAACCGATGTTAAATAAATACGAGTACGGTTTGAAACTTGTCCAAATGATAAAAATCATGATAGGATAAAATTTTGACATTATAGGATAAAGAATCGCCGACCTTAGTAGGGTAAAATAGCCGGTTCTGTATCCCCCGCAAATCCACCCAGATCCACAACACCCCCCTGCCTACCCAAATCCACCCACTAATTGCTCAATTAAAATCCACTAATTGTCCAATTAGAGTCTACTAATTGGAGCTTATTGCTCGATTAAAATCCACTAATTGCCCAATTAGAGTCTACTAATTGGACAAAATTGCCCAATTTGCATCCACTAATTGATTCTAATAGGTCCCAATTGCTTAATTTACATCTGCTAATTGATCTGCGTTCCTCACACTCCATCGTTTCCGCTCCACTGTAGGAATCCTCCGCTTTTCCTCCACTCTAGGAGTCCACCGCTTCCTCTCCACTCTCGCGTGGTCTTTACCGCGTCCACCTTACTACTATAGCTCTGTTCTATAGTTATCTATCCCCCCCCCCACGTGAGTGTGTGAGTGTGTGTGTGTGTGTGTGTTATAGGACCACTGTAACCTACCACCACCCTACCTGACTTGTCCTCTTTATCAATCAACGTTGCTATATGATCAATCGAAGAGCACCATCTCAGAAACTCCCAGCTTTCGGCCTACTAAAAAGCTATATGTATCTAATCCCCTCCGGTATTATCTCGTACCGTATGGTCTCATATCCTCAGGACTCTCCTAGTCATATACCCCTCCCCCGCCTCTACCCGAGTGTCTAATGGGTTGACCGATACTTTGACTATATTTGATTATATTTAAGGCTGTTCACGCGCCGCCGCCGCCATGTATCATCTTTAGCTATACCATTGTTCGATTTGTATTTCATTATAAAAATAAAGCATTTAACACGTAATTCGTATACAATTAGAAAGTGATATAGCATTAAGCCCTCGGACTAATTTTATATTATTGCGCAATTATATAAACAAGGTAATTAGCACCTGGGGTATATACGTGTCTTCCACATAATATATCACAGAAATAATACAGAAAATGTAAGCATATTATGTGTACGCATTAACTAAATACGTAGATATATTAAGAGAATACCGCCAATATGTATAAAATGTATAGTAATATATATAATACAAGAAATGTTATGGAAATGGTCATCGATTGATATAAAAGAACGGCCTTTTCCTTCAAAATAATCACAGTGTTTTTACAGCTCATGCTATCCGTCTTCGCGTTATTACTGTTCTATAAAATACACTACAAATAACCTGCCTTACGTATTTTCTTCCTGGTTTTCAATTTTTTCGGTTTTATTTTTGAAAATAAAAATCGATAATGTTCAATTGTAATAAGTGTGTTAAAACTTTTACTACGCGTTCAAACCTATTAAGGCATACTAAATCGCACGATGGCTCGAAATTTTCATGCGGTCGCTGTTCACAAGACTTCACACGAAAAGATGCTCTAGTCCGTCACGTTTTGGGAAAACATGGTACGTACTATTATTTTATAATGTTTAACGCATAGTTATATTATAAATAATTAAAATAAAAACTGAAATAAATATTCTGAGTCATATTACTCGTAAATAAAAATAAAAATATTATACATTTTGAAATATATATGTTATTCTGTTAGGTATAACTAAGTTTAGCGATGCGTATAACGAGGCTATGGGTATAGGATTTGCTATCATTACTAAGCCGTTGACCGTTCATGCGACTACGAGGGGTAACTCTACGGTCATCGTCGATACACCTGCAGCACCGCGTAAACGGGATACCGATAGTTCGTCGGTCAACATGAAATCCAAAAAGGTGCGTATGCAAACGGTGAATACGCCCGGCTTTACCGAAATCGATTCCTCACTACGCCGTTCGGTAGTGTGGTATTATAGGAAAAACATTGAGGACAGCATCAGTTACAAGGTTTTTCTTAACTCTATAAAATCGGAATTGATTGAAAAATTACGCAAAAGCGTGCGCGTTCACCCGATTAAGTATAATCTTAAATTGGAAGCCACCTACGTTATTCCGAGTATAGAAACATCTATCGAGAACAGGGCGTTTAAAACGTCAGCGAGAGAGGTGTTTACCCACAGTGATATCGTAGCGATGGTGGATGAGGACTTTTCTACTATTCTTGCCGAGGAGGACGTTTACACGGGTAAAGGGAGCGGATTCACCTTATCGCGCATTGACGGTATGCTGTTGGGTGTGTACGAGTACATACCGCTGGTCGGTACATCGTACATAGAGCTACCTAAAAATATAATTTCTCGGCGGGCCGTTATAAACCCTCAAAACATTGACCAACAATGTTTTAAATGGGCGATCCTGGCGAAACACGTGCCACATGATAATAGCAACCGAGTCGGGGAAAATTATCGCAATGAGGAATACCGTTATGACTTTTCTTCGTTGTCAGTGCCCACATCCGTGTCGGAGATCGTTTTATTCGAGCGATGTAACCTCGGCACGTCTGTCAACGTGTACGCGGTGTGCAAAAATAAAAAGTCTACGACACGCGATGTGGTGTATCCGATACGTGTCACCGATGAGGAGAAGAACAATCACTTTGATCTTTTACTCATCGACGATATGTTGGATTCGGGGAAAAGTCATTACGCGTACATTGCTAATTTTTCCCGGCTCGTTAGCACGCAAAACAATTTGCGTGATCACCGTATACATACGTGTAAACGATGTTTCACCAGTTTCGACGACCGACCGAAAAAATATAAATTGTGCGGTAAGGAGGCCCTCGACGCGCACGTGAAATTGTGTGGCGAGCACAAACCGATATTACCGATAATGCCGCGGGAGGGAGAGACCCTCAAATTCGAAGGCTGGTGTAAAACCCAGAACCTTCCTTTTGTCATTTACGCCGATTTTGAGGCTCTCCTGAAGCCGATCAATCAACAACACGGACTGTACACTAACGCTTTTCATCAGCATCACCCGATGAGCTACGCGTTTCTCGTCAAAGCGGCCGACCACGTACCTATCGAGTTACTCGAACGGTTTAACATTCCTCGTGTACCGGTAATTTACCGGGGATCCGCCGCTGAAGACGAGGTGGCCAAACACTTTGTTTTATCGGTAGTCGGTGTGGTGGGGAGAATCTATGATCTCCTCAAGACTACTAACGTCGCGATTGTGATGAGTGAGGAACAGCGTGCCGCCCACGAGAAAACTACCCATTGTCAATTGTGTGAGACTGCCTTTACCGATAGTAACCAACGGACTGCTCACCACGATCACATCGGAGGTGCATTCTTGAAAACTCTCTGTAATACCTGTAACTTAAAGTTGAAGACACCGAACTTTGTACCGTGTTTCCTACACAATCTGTCGCGATACGATGTTCATTTCATAGTAACCGAACTAGGCTACGACGAGCATCGTATTTCAGTCATCCCTAATAGCGAAGAGAATTTTATTTCGTTTTCTAAATATATAGACACGCACTTCGCTATTAGGTTTGTCGATTCGTATAGATTCATGGCGTCGAAACTGGCCACTTTGGCGAAGAACCTCGTTAGCGAGGACTTTGCAAAGTTCGGTGAGACGGGTAAAGTGTTCTCTTCCGAGGACATGGCTCTAGTCACGCGTAAAGGGGTTTACCCATACGAGTATACCGATGACTGGTCAAAATTATCTGAGACGGCGTTGCCCGCCTGTAAGGATTTTTATAGCACGCTCAAAGAATCACACATCAAACCCAAAAACTACGAGCATGCTCAACGTGTGTGGGAGCACTTTGGCTGTCGCACACTGGGCGATTACAGCGACTTGTATCTAAAGATCGATGTGTTATTGTTGGCCGATGTTTTTGAAAATTTCCGACGCGTTTGTATTTCGACATATTCTCTCGACCCAGCCTATTATTATACGGCGCCGGGATTCACATTTGATTGTATGCTGAAATACACTCGCATGGAGTTAGAGTTGGTCAGTGACTACGACCAATTATTGATGATCGAGGCGGGTATACGGGGTGGACTGGTGCAGGCGTGCAAGCGCTATGCCCGCGCGAACAACGCGAAAACACCCGGATTCGATAATGATCTAGTTAAAACATGGATCATCTACCAAGACTGTAATTATATTTATTTTGATTCGAGACTATCGAGATATTTTATATATATTTTTTTGAATTTCAGGTAATAATTTATATGGCTGGGCCATGAGCCAGTACATGCCGTGCGGTGGATTCAAGTGGTTCGAGGGAAATCCCGAAGTCGCTTTAGCTCAACTCGATTACATGCATGAAACCGATGACGTCGGTAGGTTGTACGAAGTCGACGTATCGTATCCGAGGGAGCTCCATGATGCACACAATGATATGCCTTTTTTACCTCACGCCAGTGTACCACGCGGCTCTACCGTTAAAAAACTGATGGCTACCTTGGAGATAAAATATAAATATGTAGTGCATTATGTTAATCTTAAGCAAGCCATCGCCAACGGGTTAATAGTTGACAAGGTAATTAAAATGTCTTTAATTATTATTATTATTATTATTATTATTATTATTTCCTTAGGTTCACCGTGTCCTAGAATTCAGACAACGACCGTTTTTGGCTCCGTACATTAAACTCAATACCGAGATGCGACAGAAAGCCCGCAATGAGTTTGAGAAAGACTTTTTCAAACTCATGAATAACGCTATGTTCGGTATATATTATAATACATTTTTCATTAACTTGTAAACGATAATTTACATTATTTCAATTTACTAATATATGCTAATTGATATTATTTCAGGTAAAACCATGGAGTCGATGCGGAAACGGCAAAAAATGGAGTTGGTCAGTTCCCCTGAGCGCATGCTAAAACTAATCAAGCTTCCTACTTTCAAAGACTGTGTTAGTTATAATGAAAATCTTGCATTAGTATCCCTGCACAAAAAAACGATCGAGTTCTGTAAACCCATTTACGTGGGTCAGGCGGTCCTCGATTTGAGCAAACACTTAATGTACGATTATCATTATAACGTGATGAAGAAATATTATAAGCAGGACATCGAGTTAATGTATACCGATACAGGTAATCGTTTACGTAAATTAACTATTGTCTCTCATGTATATGTGTGTGAGTGTGTAAGCTTATATATTATTTAAGATTCACTGGTCTATCACGTGAAGACGGAGGACTTTTACCAAGACCTATTAACATCACCCGAGCTGTTTAATCGGATGGACACGAGTAACCTGCCGTCAGATCATCCGTGTTTTACCCTTGAACGCAAAAAGATTCCGGGTTTCTTTACTGATGAAACAAAGGGGGGTACCATGTACGAGTTTATAGCACTCCGTGCTAAATCATACGCGTATATACTAGAGGGTAAAACAAGCATCAAATCTAAAGGAATACGCCGTCACGTTGTTAAAAAACATCTCTCCTTCGAGGACCATAAACGGTGCTTGATGGCGTCCGACAGTGAGGATGATGAAGAGGATAAACAACGTATTAAGGAGGAGAGCATGTGTAGAGATAACGTTTCCATTCGTTCGTATAAACATAATGTTAAAACTATACGGAGTAATAAATTAACACTAGATAGTTTTGACGATAAACGTGTTGTCCATGAGAATAATATTCTTACGAGTGCGCATGGTCACTATAATACTTGATTATATTTTAAAATGTAGATAAATTTAAGAAATATTGTATTGTTAGCTATTATTATTATTCTCATGTAAAACATAAGCAATTTTATTTTATTTAGTAAACACACAACTATTACTGCTACTAGTACTAATCCGAGTTTGGCTAATTACTACTTTACAAATGACTCACTCAATGTTATTCCGGCATCGAGCTGTGATAAATTATCAAAACATTAATTATATTATTATACAATACGAGTAGCTAATACAATAATTGATTAACAGGTGCTGTTTTTTTATTTATATTATATTCTTTATTTACGGAAAAAGATTCATTTACAAAGAAAAATCTTTATGTAAATATATTGTGTAAGGTTTACATTAAAATATATTTTGAAAAAAATACCCGATAAACGTATTGCTTTTAAAATAGGTGATAAGGTCCGCGTTAGCACGCAGAAAGGGGTTTTCACAAAGGGCTACTTGCCCAACTGGTCTGCAGAGATATTCACCGTTGTCAAAATAAATAAAACACGGCCGCCAACGTATAATCTAAATGATTATACGGGTAAACCGATTGCAGGCTGTTTTTATCCCGAAGAAATATCTAAAACACTCTACCCAAACGATTATTTAATCGAGAAAATCATACGGAGAAAGGGTGATCGATTATTTGTCAAGTGACTCGGTTTCGATCACACTCATAATTCTTGGATAAATAAACCTGATATTAAAGTTTAACGACATTTACGGCTTGAAGATGGACGTGTTCGGTAGCACACCGGGTAGAAAGCTAAACAAACTAATCGAAGACGTCAATCTTAATTTAGAAAACAAATTAAGTATACACAACACGTTGATTGACGACAATTCGGAAAAAATCAATAATATCATCCAAAACGTACAAGTCTTGGAAGATAAAATAAGACTGTTGGAGATCTCGTGTGTAAGAAAAGAACTGAAATCTGAACAACAAAACACATAAGTCGAATATAAAAGCGGACGCTATCAAAAAATATAAGCTCAGTATATTTTTTAACAATGGACTGGGAAGACGCACCGGCATTTCTTGCGACCCCGCTTCCTGTGAGATTGTATAATTATTATCGAGATATTAAACAGCTTTTTAAGGACGGATCTGAGCGTCAAAAGCTGATTGAAAAAAATACAGGAAGTATCGCAAGACTCGAGATTAATTTAGTTAATTTAAACGAAGCTGTTTCTAAATTATCAGCTCGTGTAGATGACATCAATCATACCAAATAAACAATTATCCATTAAAGGCTAATTAAAAATGGATACGTCAGGCAGTGGCGGCGCCAGGGGTGGGCCAGGGTGGGCCCGGGCCCACCTTAAAAAGTCTCGGGCCCCCCCTGTGGCCCACCCAAAAAATTAAATTTAATCATATTAGAATACTAAAAAATATCTCACGAATAAATCATGATTTAGTAAAATATGAAAGTATTAAGTCATAATAATTGGCGTAAACAACATTTTGAATGGGTTGAAAACTTGAAAACTATGCACTATGCTTGAAAGCCTCATAGATAACGTGTATTTTCCAGCGGCTGAATACGAAAATAATAAATTATACTTATTAGTTATTGTTAAATATTAATCTATGTTATTAATAATTTTGTTGAAAATTCCATGAACTACGCCAACTGTGGGCTTAGATTATTAACCAACTATGATAAAGAAAATACAAGGGAAAACATTCTATTTTTAGATACTTTTGAAATATTGCATTGTCTTGTGAGTTGTAACTTGTAAGAATCACTAACAGTTTTATCGACGGCGATGCGCGAGGTACTGTTATCTACAATTTACTGTATATTTTTAATTTTGTAAAATCGTTTATTCGTGTATGTAGTTTATACTACCTACCTATTCTATGTTTTCAATTTTGTGGTCATTTGACAGTTGATTTTGTTCTTGATTGTTACTAAACTGTTGTTTAAGGTATTTTACTACTACGATTTTTCGGTATTTTACAAAGTAGTCAAACAATTCAGCTACGTCTTTTTATTACCTATTCATTGTTATTTATTATTAACATTTATTAAATCAATATTTAATTAATTAATTATTTAAACGTTTTTACTCGTCGTCATGTCAGAAAGCAATATCGAAAATGAAACTATCAAAACAAAAAAGGTCAGATCTATAAAATCTTTTTTTTTTGCGCCTAAAAAGATAAAATTGGAAGTAAACAAAGCATCTAATTTTGATTCTCCTTCTGATGGTAAGTTTTTTTAAATAAATATTATGAGAATTAATAATTAATATTAAATCAAACCTAATGACCATTTTAGAAATAAATTCGAAAACTACAAATGTAAATAAAAATATTCATCATTCGACTGTAATGACGATTGAACATGATACAACTAATGCAGAGTTTTCAAAATCATTTCAAAAGTGAGTTGACAATTTTTTCCAAATGATTTTTGGTATAATATATTATGTTATTATTTATAACTAAGGCTGTGAATTTAATGCACTATAAATCTTAAAAATTCATTAAAAATATAAAAAAAAAAAATGCAATATAAAATGCCAAAATTATAGAATATTATACATTAGTACATTATATTTTACATGCATAAAAATGTGTTTATTTAATAATAAAAATATTAATTGAATTTAAATTTTGTATAATGCCATAATGGTATTCACCTTAAAAATGTTTCAAATAAAATAAACCGTTTATAACATACCATTTAATTTGAACTTGTTTAGTAATACAAATGAACAACCTAATCAAGAACTTGAAAAATCAAATTATTCATCTTCATCTAGTACCTGTAGTAGTGTTGACTTATGCAGGTAAATTAATCATACCTTTAATAATTATTAATTAATACCTAATGTTTAATAGCTTACTTAGGAATTTATATTGAATAATTTTTTTTTTCAATCTAGTTCAAGCTATGAAAGTGCTGATGAAATTGATGAATCTATTTTTACAAACGGTGAACCAGAATTAGAGTACATAGTCAAGCCTCAAAGCCTTCGTACAGTTCCTGGTCCTTATGATATTTCACAAACCATTGATGAAGAGCCATATCAACCAAATTTAAAGAACTATCCTAAGACTACCTATGGTACTGGCCGGACAAAGAGGACCAGAAGTTTTCAATTTTGTTGGTATGAGCAATTTAAGTGGATAGAATATAGTCAAAGTGAAAATGCTGTATATTGTTTTCCTTGTAGGTTTTTTTCACTTAAACAAAAGAACGATAGTGATAGTATGTTTATAAGTACAGGTTACACTAATTGGAAAAATGCAATGTCTAGTAGGGGTTTTTTGAGACATGATAATAGTGATGAACATAAAAACTGTACTATTTCATGGATAGAATTTAAAAAAAACAAATTAAACAAGACTTCAGTGTTATCAAAATTAAATAATCATCATGCTAGTATTGTAATTGAAAATAAAAAATATATGGAAGCAATAATAATTTCTTTAAGAATGTTAGCTATTCAGGGTATTGCCTTCCGTGGACATCTTGAAAATGAATCTAGTATAAATCAAGGAAATTTCTTAGAGTTGATGAAAGTTATTTCTCTTTTTGATAATGTTGTTAAAAAGAAAATTAATGGCCCAAAAAATGCTAGGTATCTTCATCATTCAATACAGAAAGAATTAATTCACATCATGGCTAATATGATAATAAATAAAATATCTTCTGAACTAGACAAATCTATGTATTTTGCAATAATGATAGATGAAACTAAGGATATTACAAAAACTGAACAATTATCAGTTGTCGTTAGATATTATTATAACAATGAAATTAAAGAGCGATTTTTAGGGTTTACTCCACTAAAAAATTTAGATGCAAACACATTATTTAATCATATTCAAGTAAAATTAAATAAATGTAAGATTGATATAAATAAATGTGTTGCACAGACATATGATGGAGCTAATGTTATGAGAGGCTCAATTAATGGAGTTCAAGCTTTATTTAAAAATAAAGTTCCTCATGCTGTTTATATTCATTGCCACAATCATCGTCTTAATTTAGTTCTTGTAGATGTAGCAAAAAATGTTGATGAAGTAAATTTTTTCTTTAATTTTTTACAAGATTTATATAATTTTATATCTGGATCTTCAATTCATTCTAAGTTCATTGAGCTTCAAAAACAAATTTTAAAAATTCCAAAACCAATTGAACTTAAAAGATTATGCCTTACTCGTTGGTCATCTCAAATTCATACATGTCGAGCTGTTAAAGCTACTTTGGAAGTTATACTGTTGTTATTATATAAGATTTCAAATGAAAAAAGTATGCGTTCCTCAGAAGCTACTGGTTTACTTAAGAACATAGATTTTAAATTTATATATTTATTACTTTTTTTTAATGATTTACTTTCCCAAATTAACTTGTTGACCAAATATTTACAAGATAAAAATGCTGATATGGCCAAAGCAATTATATTAATGAATTCTCTTAAAGAACATTTTTATGAAATAAGAAATGATCTAAGTTATCATTCAAAATTATATAGTGAATCCAAATTAATGGCAAATAAATTAAATATAAAACACCCTTCTGCACAAAATAAAGAAAAAAACAGAGTTAAAAAATTACCCAAACATTTGCAACAATTTATAGTTGAAGGTAGTTCATTGGAAAGTTCAGTATTAGGTTCAGAAACTGATTTTCGAAAAAACCTTTATTTAATTATTATAGATAAAATCAATGGTGAACTAAGCAAAAGATTTTCTAATAATGAAGATTTATTGATAGGAATTAGTGTATTGGACCCAAGAAATAGTAATTTTTTGGATAAAAATCTTATTCATCCATTTGCTTTATCTTATATGTGCGATATTGATTCTTTAGATTCTGAATTAAACATTATCAGAAAATCAATAAAACAATTTGAATTAAAATACCATTCTATAAAAACTATTTTTCAATTTCATAAATTTTTATTGGATTATCAATTAGCATTTTTTGAATTGTATAAGTTATGTACTATTGCAATTACAATACCTGTGTCTTCAGCAGCATGTGAAAGAACTTTTTCATGTATGAAAAGAATTAAATCATATTTGAGAAATTCTATGCTTCATGACAATCTATCTAGCTTAAGTATAATTGCTATAGAAAAGTCTGAAGCAAAATCATTAAATGTTGAGGATATAATCAATATTTTTGCTGAAAGTCATAATAATAGAAGAATTTTATTAAAATAAATTATTTATATTATTATGTATTTTATTGCTGTTTTTCTTAACTTACCTACATGTGTTATATAGGTACTTATATAATATATTATTATCTTATCGTTCTTATTATTTCCAATTAATTTTAAACAAATAATTAATATTAAAAGTTTTTAATTGTTTAATTTTAACTTTAAACAGTTGTTTTTTATTTTATCTTAAAATATTATACTTATTTATATAGTTTTTTTTTTATATATAATAAATTGGTATTATTACATAATATAATGTTTATTGTCAGTTTAAAATATTTGTAGTTTTGTTTTTATGGTTATAGAAACTCAATTGTACTACAGTTTTATTGATGCATGATGGTGTAATTGGTATTGAGTGTAATTTTGGGTTAGGGAGTATAAAAATTAAAAAGTGTTTACATAAATATATATTTTGTTAGGAAATAAATACTATTAATACATGTTTACGAATCATTGTTTTATAGTAAGTTTACACGATGTAGTGTAAAAAAAATTGAAAAATTGGAAGTTGACCCTCCCCATCCCCCTCTGCAAAAGTGCCTGTCGTAAATATTGTTTTTATATATATATCAGGTCAACAATTTGGCCCTCCCTAAAAAATTTGGGCCCCAGCCTGGCCCACCTGGTATTAAATTTCTGGCGCCGCCACTGACGTCAGGTATGGCCTTATCATCGGAGGCGGCGATCGTGGACGTGGAGTGCATTCTCGCGATAAACAACAAGTATTTGATTAAAGAGTTGTCTGTCATAGACACTAGCAGTTGGGCCACACAGCATTGGATATTCAAACACTCGTGTAAGACTCAAAACGCCAAGAGTCGTAGTGTGAACAGATGGCTGGAACGCCATTATCACCGTCTCTCTCTCGACTATGGTGACGTCGAGTACGAAGAGATCGGTCGGATTTTGAACTCGCTAAAATTCGATCGTATTTACGTCAAGGGCGAACAAAAACAAAAACTTATAAGTGATTTCATCCCGCACGTTCAAGTCTCGAATCTAGAAGATTGGGGGTGTCCGCAATTGGATCAGCTGTGTTCCGGTGACGATGGCGCGACATTACCGCTCTATATATTCCATAGAGATTTAAGCCCTAAACACTGTACCTTTCATAAGGTGTTTGCATTACGCAAATGGCTTAAAGATAATATTTTATCTTCTCCGCATTAGACCATCGAGCGGTTAATATTGATTTGTATTCATTTAATTATGTATAATGTTACCTGTTTAATTTTCCGTTACTAATGTTATAACGTGAACATAACGATCTACTAATATCGATTTAATATAATCATTATTGCTAACCAGCTAATTTAGTCGTATTAAATTATAATAATAATAATAATACAATATTATATCATTTCATTTACATATTATCTTGTTTTATTAATAATAATAATATGTATATATATATATATATTATTTAGATGTTATATAGGTGACCGGCATAAGAACTTATGTGAAAAAAAATAAATAAATTGACATGTATAAAATGTATTCTTTTTTTTAATTTTTGATAAATATGTATATATAAATACGTTAGTCAAACGTTACATTAAAGGTTTTGCCCTGCATTCCGAGAAAGGTTAAAAACATTTCGTGCTCCTTCTTCTCGTTGTAAATCGCCGCCTCCGTATCAGTGACCTGTATTTGTTTCGATAAATAAACATCGATGAGTCCCTCTTCCGGATCAGCCAACGAGCACAAAACGGTTCGCCCATACTGTGTTTCTGTGGGGGTGAGTCTTATGATTCTATACTTTTTCCCCTGGATCAAATCGCTGACCGATTTATTCTGCACGCTGGATTGTTGCTTCAATGAGCTCAATAACGTACTCATTTTCTGTTGGAAAAAAATTAACATACGATTAGCTACTTGTCTCGTTTCATGGAGAAAATATTATATCAATGTGTATGCGAGTGAGAAATCATGCAAAAAAAAAAAAATATAAATATCAAAGTCGGGATTATCCACACCGAGCCGGGGCTTGCCGAGCCGAGCCGAGCCGAGCCCGTCTGAGCCGAGCCGAGCCGAGCCCGTCTGAGCCGGGCTGGAGTCGTCCGAGTCGAGACCGTGTAAAAAATAGTTGTGGAAAAAAAGAACTCTGACTCGTTGCAAAATATCGTTTCGTGAAATTATATTATGAATATTTTTATAATAACTTACGTTATAGTTCACAAAATGATCACGACAGAATTCTTTTGCTTTGTGTTTATTTTCATCGGCAGCGGCGTCGTCGTTGTTGCGCTCGATAAACAATTGATATCGAGTACGGTGATCACTTCCCGTATTTATGCTAGGAAAAATATCACCCCCTCTCCTATCCCCCCGACATCCGATGCACATAAATCGGAAAATAGCATTGTTTTTTTAGCCGGATTCGAGAAAACTTTTATTTTCTAAAATTATAGCACAAGCATCGATTAGTGAATCGTTTTAGAAACATTACATAATGACGTTAAAGTGTTATTTAACTTTGTTGTTACGCGGAGGCCCGACGACCTTCCTCAATACTGTGATTTCTAATTGCTATCGTGTAATTGTAAACAATGATATTATAACGCTATTAAAGATTCGAGATTATGGTTAAAAGTGAATTGATGCGTGTTGCTCAGGGCGATATATATTTATTTTTTCAAAATATATTTTAATGTAAACCTTACACAATATATTTACATAAAGATTTTTCTTTGTAAATGAATCTTTTTCCGTAAATAAAGAATATAATATAAATAAAAAAACAGCACCTGTTAATCAATTATTGTATTAGCTACTCGTATTGTATAATAATATAATTAATGTTTTGATAATTTATCACAGCTCGATGCCGGAATAACATTGAGTGAGTCATTTGTAAAGTAGTAATTAGCCAAACTCGGATTAGTACTAGTAGCAGTAATAGTTGTGTGTTTACTAAATAAAATAAAATTGCTTATGTTTTACATGAGAATAATAATAATAGCTAACAATACAATATTTCTTAAATTTATCTACATTTTAAAATATAATCAAGTATTATAGTGACCATGCGCACTCGTAAGAATATTATTCTCATGGACAACACGTTTATCGTCAAAACTATCTAGTGTTAATTTATTACTCCGTATAGTTTTAACATTATGTTTATACGAACGAATGGAAACGTTATCTCTACACATGCTCTCCTCCTTAATACGTTGTTTATCCTCTTCATCATCCTCACTGTCGGACGCCATCAAGCACCGTTTATGGTCCTCGAAGGAGAGATGTTTTTTAACAACGTGACGGCGTATTCCTTTAGATTTGATGCTTGTTTTACCCTCTAGTATATACGCGTATGATTTAGCACGGAGTGCTATAAACTCGTACATGGTACCCCCCTTTGTTTCATCAGTAAAGAAACCCGGAATCTTTTTGCGTTCAAGGGTAAAACACGGATGATCTGACGGCAGGTTACTCGTGTCCATCCGATTAAACAGCTCGGGTGATGTTAATAGGTCTTGGTAAAAGTCCTCCGTCTTCACGTGATAGACCAGTGAATCTTAAATAATATATAAGCTTACACACTCACACACATATACATGAGAGACAATAGTTAATTTACGTAAACGATTACCTGTATCGGTATACATTAACTCGATGTCCTGCTTATAATATTTCTTCATCACGTTATAATGATAATCGTACATTAAGTGTTTGCTCAAATCGAGGACCGCCTGACCCACGTAAATGGGTTTACAGAACTCGATCGTTTTTTTGTGCAGGGATACTAATGCAAGATTTTCATTATAACTAACACAGTCTTTGAAAGTAGGAAGCTTGATTAGTTTTAGCATGCGCTCAGGGGAACTGACCAACTCCATTTTTTGCCGTTTCCGCATCGACTCCATGGTTTTACCTGAAATAATATCAATTAGCATATATTAGTAAATTGAAATAATGTAAATTATCGTTTACAAGTTAATGAAAAATGTATTATAATATATACCGAACATAGCGTTATTCATGAGTTTGAAAAAGTCTTTCTCAAACTCATTGCGGGCTTTCTGTCGCATCTCGGTATTGAGTTTAATGTACGGAGCCAAAAACGGTCGTTGTCTGAATTCTAGGACACGGTGAACCTAAGGAAATAATAATAATAATAATAATAATAATAATAATTAAAGACATTTTAATTACCTTGTCAACTATTAACCCGTTGGCGATGGCTTGCTTAAGATTAACATAATGCACTACATATTTATATTTTATCTCCAAGGTAGCCATCAGTTTTTTAACGGTAGAGCCGCGTGGTACACTGGCGTGAGGTAAAAAAGGCATATCATTGTGTGCATCATGGAGCTCCCTCGGATACGATACGTCGACTTCGTACAACCTACCGACGTCATCGGTTTCATGCATGTAATCGAGTTGAGCTAAAGCGACTTCGGGATTTCCCTCGAACCACTTGAATCCACCGCACGGCATGTACTGGCTCATGGCCCAGCCATATAAATTATTACCTGAAATTCAAAAAAATATATATAAAATATCTCGATAGTCTCGAATCAAAATAAATATAATTACAGTCTTGGTAGATGATCCATGTTTTAACTAGATCATTATCGAATCCGGGTGTTTTCGCGTTGTTCGCGCGGGCATAGCGCTTGCACGCCTGCACCAGTCCACCCCGTATACCCGCCTCGATCATCAATAATTGGTCGTAGTCACTGACCAACTCTAACTCCATGCGAGTGTATTTCAGCATACAATCAAATGTGAATCCCGGCGCCGTATAATAATAGGCTGGGTCGAGAGAATATGTCGAAATACAAACGCGTCGGAAATTTTCAAAAACATCGGCCAACAATAACACATCGATCTTTAGATACAAGTCGCTGTAATCGCCCAGTGTGCGACAGCCAAAGTGCTCCCACACACGTTGAGCATGCTCGTAGTTTTTGGGTTTGATGTGTGATTCTTTGAGCGTGCTATAAAAATCCTTACAGGCGGGCAACGCCGTCTCAGATAATTTTGACCAGTCATCGGTATACTCGTATGGGTAAACCCCTTTACGCGTGACTAGAGCCATGTCCTCGGAAGAGAACACTTTACCCGTCTCACCGAACTTTGCAAAGTCCTCGCTAACGAGGTTCTTCGCCAAAGTGGCCAGTTTCGACGCCATGAATCTATACGAATCGACAAACCTAATAGCGAAGTGCGTGTCTATATATTTAGAAAACGAAATAAAATTCTCTTCGCTATTAGGGATGACTGAAATACGATGCTCGTCGTAGCCTAGTTCGGTTACTATGAAATGAACATCGTATCGCGACAGATTGTGTAGGAAACACGGTACAAAGTTCGGTGTCTTCAACTTTAAGTTACAGGTATTACAGAGAGTTTTCAAGAATGCACCTCCGATGTGATCGTGGTGAGCAGTCCGTTGGTTACTATCGGTAAAGGCAGTCTCACACAATTGACAATGGGTAGTTTTCTCGTGGGCGGCACGCTGTTCCTCACTCATCACAATCGCGACGTTAGTAGTCTTGAGGAGATCATAGATTCTCCCCACCACACCGACTACCGATAAAACAAAGTGTTTGGCCACCTCGTCTTCAGCGGCGGATCCCCGGTAAATTACCGGTACACGAGGAATGTTAAACCGTTCGAGTAACTCGATAGGTACGTGGTCGGCCGCTTTGACGAGAAACGCGTAGCTCATCGGGTGATGCTGATGAAAAGCGTTAGTGTACAGTCCGTGTTGTTGATTGATCGGCTTCAGGAGAGCCTCAAAATCGGCGTAAATGACAAAAGGAAGGTTCTGGGTTTTACACCAGCCTTCGAATTTGAGGGTCTCTCCCTCCCGCGGCATTATCGGTAATATCGGTTTGTGCTCGCCACACAATTTCACGTGCGCGTCGAGGGCCTCCTTACCGCACAATTTATATTTTTTCGGTCGGTCGTCGAAACTGGTGAAACATCGTTTACACGTATGTATACGGTGATCACGCAAATTGTTTTGCGTGCTAACGAGCCGGGAAAAATTAGCAATGTACGCGTAATGACTTTTCCCCGAATCCAACATATCGTCGATGAGTAAAAGATCAAAGTGATTGTTCTTCTCCTCATCGGTGACACGTATCGGATACACCACATCGCGTGTCGTAGACTTTTTATTTTTGCACACCGCGTACACGTTGACAGACGTGCCGAGGTTACATCGCTCGAATAAAACGATCTCCGACACGGATGTGGGCACTGACAACGAAGAAAAGTCATAACGGTATTCCTCATTGCGATAATTTTCCCCGACTCGGTTGCTATTATCATGTGGCACGTGTTTCGCCAGGATCGCCCATTTAAAACATTGTTGGTCAATGTTTTGAGGGTTTATAACGGCCCGCCGAGAAATTATATTTTTAGGTAGCTCTATGTACGATGTACCGACCAGCGGTATGTACTCGTACACACCCAACAGCATACCGTCAATGCGCGATAAGGTGAATCCGCTCCCTTTACCCGTGTAAACGTCCTCCTCGGCAAGAATAGTAGAAAAGTCCTCATCCACCATCGCTACGATATCACTGTGGGTAAACACCTCTCTCGCTGACGTTTTAAACGCCCTGTTCTCGATAGATGTTTCTATACTCGGAATAACGTAGGTGGCTTCCAATTTAAGATTATACTTAATCGGGTGAACGCGCACGCTTTTGCGTAATTTTTCAATCAATTCCGATTTTATAGAGTTAAGAAAAACCTTGTAACTGATGCTGTCCTCAATGTTTTTCCTATAATACCACACTACCGAACGGCGTAGTGAGGAATCGATTTCGGTAAAGCCGGGCGTATTCACCGTTTGCATACGCACCTTTTTGGATTTCATGTTGACCGACGAACTATCGGTATCCCGTTTACGCGGTGCTGCAGGTGTATCGACGATGACCGTAGAGTTACCCCTCGTAGTCGCATGAACGGTCAACGGCTTAGTAATGATAGCAAATCCTATACCCATAGCCTCGTTATACGCATCGCTAAACTTAGTTATACCTAACAGAATAACATATATATTTCAAAATGTATAATATTTTTATTTTTATTTACGAGTAATATGACTCAGAATATTTATTTCAGTTTTTATTTTAATTATTTATAATATAACTATGCGTTAAACATTATAAAATAATAGTACGTACCATGTTTTCCCAAAACGTGACGGACTAGAGCATCTTTTCGTGTGAAGTCTTGTGAACAGCGACCGCATGAAAATTTCGAGCCATCGTGCGATTTAGTATGCCTTAATAGGTTTGAACGCGTAGTAAAAGTTTTAACACACTTATTACAATTGAACATTATCGATTTTTATTTTCAAAAATAAAACCGAAAAAATTGAAAACCAGGAAGAAAATACGTAAGGCAGGTTATTTGTAGTGTATTTTATAGAACAGTAATAACGCGAAGACGGATAGCATGAGCTGTAAAAACACTGTGATTATTTTGAAGGAAAAGGCCGTTCTTTTATATCAATCGATGACCATTTCCATAACATTTCTTGTATTATATATATTACTATACATTTTATACATATTGGCGGTATTCTCTTAATATATCTACGTATTTAGTTAATGCGTACACATAATATGCTTACATTTTCTGTATTATTTCTGTGATATATTATGTGGAAGACACGTATATACCCCAGGTGCTAATTACCTTGTTTATATAATTGCGCAATAATATAAAATTAGTCCGAGGGCTTAATGCTATATCACTTTCTAATTGTATACGAATTACGTGTTAAATGCTTTATTTTTATAATGAAATACAAATCGAACAATGGTATAGCTAAAGATGATACATGGCGGCGGCGGCGCGTGAACAGCCTTAAATATAATCAAATATAGTCAAAGTATCGGTCAACCCATTAGACACTCGGGTAGAGGCGGGGGAGGGGTATATGACTAGGAGAGTCCTGAGGATATGAGACCATACGGTACGAGATAATACCGGAGGGGATTAGATACATATAGCTTTTTAGTAGGCCGAAAGCTGGGAGTTTCTGAGATGGTGCTCTTCGATTGATCATATAGCAACGTTGATTGATAAAGAGGACAAGTCAGGTAGGGTGGTGGTAGGTTACAGTGGTCCTATAACACACACACACACACACACTCACACACTCACGTGGGGGGGGGGGATAGATAACTATAGAACAGAGCTATAGTAGTAAGGTGGACGCGGTAAAGACCACGCGAGAGTGGAGAGGAAGCGGTGGACTCCTAGAGTGGAGGAAAAGCGGAGGATTCCTACAGTGGAGCGGAAACGATGGAGTGTGAGGAACGCAGATCAATTAGCAGATGTAAATTAAGCAATTGGGACCTATTAGAATCAATTAGTGGATGCAAATTGGGCAATTTTATCCAATTAGTAGACTCTAATTGGGCAATTAGTGGATTTTAATCGAGCAATAAGCTCCAATTAGTAGACTCTAATTGGATAATTAGTGGATTTTAATTGAGCAATTAGTGGGTGGATTTGGGTAGGCAGGGGGGTGTTGTGGATCTGGGTGGATTTGCGGGGGATACAGAACCGGCCATTTTACCCTACTGACCTTTAATTTTTGTTTTTCATGCCGGGGTAAATGCCGTAGTATGCCCTTCTCGAATGAGACGGCCCATACAGGTTACCAATATATTTTCAAACTTTGTACAAGTATATAATATATATATATATATATATATATATATATATATATATATATCAATTATTACAGAACATGGGTTCAAGGTCTCAATTATAATTCATTAAACATTCAATCAACAGTTGAACTTTATTTTATCGCACTCGTCGGCAGACTTGCTAGTGCGGGTAGAACTGCACATACTGACAAAAAATAATAGGCCTAAAACAAATTTTACCCGTTTCTCAACCTTCACATAAAACGTATGAATCAAATTCCGTCTCTACACTATAAACTCTTTCTCCTTGCGGTGATTGTAATACGCAGTTCGTCAATATTTTTTAGTCGAATAATAATCACCTCTATTTGGCGTTAAAATATTGAAAGTAGTCCTACATTCCTACCACATATATCGGTCTTGAATCAGCACAGTCCTCCCGAGTCACATTAAATATTCTTGGGATGGTGCAATATTCAAATATCAAAATAATTTAAATTAAATGTCATTTCTGAATGATTGACATTCGAAAATCACGATATTTTCAAAAACGGGTAAGGAATAATTTGAAATGACTTTTTTTTATTTAGTGAAAAATATATTTTGAATAAAAAAAAAATCACGCTGTATATTTACACATTACACCCGTACAACTAAGTGACTATATGAACATATATGTATAACACATTTACGTATTATGATTATTGATTACTATGATATAAGTATACTTACAAAATTACGCACTAAAAGCGTGTATTCGCGCGATCCATGATAATCAGTGGAACAATGCGCAGCGCTCTATCGATGGGAAATCGCGATTCAAGCGAACGCATCGATCCGTACAAACTCCCGTGTCAGGGGCGTGTTTAAATATTTTTGGGGGGGGATGGTATTTTCTCCAAATGAAATTCCTCAATTCAGTCTATTAAATCGCACTCAAAGGTATAATCGTTACGATCAAAATCGTCAGACACATTACAAGAATAACTTGTTCATTGTTACTTTGTAAAATTATATTGAACTTTTACGATTTACATCTGATAGGACATAATAAGCAGACTTCATAAACAATTCCTGGATTTCTGGGGGGGATGCTGAAGCCCCCTCAACCCCTCCATGAATACGCCCCAGTTCCGAGTAAACTCATATCAACTCGAACGCACACCATTCGTTGAGGCCATAATACACGCCATGTGAATACATTTTATAATTAAAACTTAAAACCTTACATCTGTAAGTTAAATTATGCGAAAACCAACAATGCGAAGTCAACGCTGTTAATTAATTAAATGTGAACACGTTTAATATGATTCGATTATTAAACGACATTTACTTCCAGATTATATCACAATGGCATCGTGGCTTTACTTATACCTAACATCTAATTATACCAATATATACGTATCATAAAACAATAGTAATTTTGCAGACAGCTCAACAACATATTTTAAATTAGAGGTTTTTTTAAATGCCGTTTATAGACGATTTATTATTTGCAAAATCCACTGCGTTTGGAGATTCACGATTTTACCCAAATATCTCATCAAAGTCGGCTCTTTAAAATATTGCGAATCAATTTTAAGGTTTGTTTTTGAGTTGAAGACTTCGCGTCGATCGTTTTCGTATTTATCCTCGCGATTTTATAACAACGATAATCCACGTACCACGTCGTGACGGTATTCGAGTTACGTTATTCAGACGACTGTATCTGCTCGGCATCAACACTCTGCGTAGCAAATAATTATTTCTAGTGCACGGGAGACAGTTCGGACGCTTGTACAGACGAGACGGGGGCGTGCGCTACAGCGCCAAGCCGTCGTGGGTCTCGAGCAGGGACAGCCTATAGATCGCGTGCAGATGTATACACGTACATATTATTATACGCTGTACACGCGCCAACAGCCAACAGGGTACGTGCTTATATATACATATTATATAAATATAGCATAGGTATGCGTGTGTGAGTGGGTGCGTGTGTGTGCGTACGTGCGTGCGTGAACGTGTTTGTGTGTGTGTGTGTGTGTGTGTGTGTGTGTGTTTGTGTGTGTGTGTGTGTGTGTGTGTGTGTGTGTGTGTGTGTGTGTGTGTGTGTGTTTGTGTGTGTGTGTGTGTGTGTTTGTGTTTGTGTGTGTGTGTGTGTGTGTGTTTGTGTGTGTGTGTGTGTGTGTGTTTTTGTGTGTGTGTGTGTGTGGGTGTGTGTTTAAGTACACGAGCACGCGCGCGCACTGCGTTCATGCGCTGTGACCTTCGGCCCGGCGCGCGCGACAGGATCAATAAAACGGCGCGCACGAAGCCACCGGACATCCTCTTGGCGCTCTCTGTCCCCGTCGCCTGCGCTGTGTCAGTCCGAAAGTTTGACGTGGACGACGCCATACAGTGTATGTATAATATGTATATATATTATAATGTAAATAGAGAGGAAGAGAGACAAACGAATACGGACAAAAAAGCAAAAGGGAGAGAGAAAGCGGGAGCTGCCAGTTGCGTTTTATAAAAGTCCAAATGTCTTTATCTATTTTTCACAGTGGATTGCGCGCCTTAAATCTTTTTTTTGTTGTTATAATATAGGTGTTTACGAGACGCCGGCCGGTCGCCCAGATCCGTTACACACATCTTACAACGGTAATACGAGAATATATTATGTCTGTAAGTCGCGACCGTTTGATCCGTTTCAATAATATAAAATACACATGTCTCGTTTGTACGAACTACGAAGACTGAGGATTATGAACGAGGGGCGCCAGAATTTAAAAAACACTAGTAGAACACTTATAATTTGTCCCTATAACAAACAATACATTTACATACCAACTTACGTATTTAATAAACTGCATACCATCGTTGATTTTAAAACAATAAGAAAATATGCACGTATTACATAATATATTTAACATATTATGAAATTTGTTTATACTATAGTAATGTAAATTTTTCATTTCTCCCTTCACAGGTCTCTTCAAAATGAAATATAATATTATAAAATATGTGGAATTTGAGCAATATATATATTGGCTTAATTTTGTTTTTTTTTTTTTTTTTTTCTTTACTCATTCATTATTTTGAAATAAACCGTAAAACATTTTTGTATGTAAGTAAACAAAATATATGACAAAAAAAAAGTTCCTACTTCGCACCATGCAATATTCTTCGCTCTTCGGACAAGATAATAGTAATAGGTGTATAAAAATATACCGTTTTTATAATTTACCATGTTAAGTATAATTGTCAGTAGGTTTTTATATATCAAACCTGTTTACATTTTTATTCGAAAATCGAAAACTTAATATAAATAATCATAGGCAATTATTTTTAAGTACATTAAAAATAAAATATTTTGGCAAGTAAAATTATCATGGAGAACTTTGTCGATAAATGCCAGTGCAATATTGCGGTTTCGATTCGAAATCACAAACATTGTGATGTGAGAGTAATATTGTACCTAATTGAAAACGATTGTAACACTGTGAGAGCCAAAAGGGTTTGAGGGAAAACTTTAAACATTTTAAACCATTATTACCATCGACAGTGTCGCTATTCTCGAGGGAACCACATCATAAATGTCGCCGGGGGGCAAAAGTATTATTCAGGGAGCACGGTAGAGATATCGCCGAATATCGTTTTAAAAGTGCGCGCCAACAACTTTATGTTGGGGCTAGAAGGGATCATACTCGTAAAATTTTTGCTAGGTTTTTTCGTGCCCCTTTAGTTTTATAATAAAAGGTTTTCTTTCTTGCTGTCATCTTTCGGTAGTTTTAAAAGGTAGTATTTTAATGTTACGACTCCAAATAAAATACCTATCAAATGTATATACGCACCTATATTATTTTGACAACAAATATGTCTCATATTATGCATATTATAAAAATATAGTAGGTGTGGAGTAATTTAAAATTGGTTTGTATTAATGGCCGCCAACTGCTATCAATCTTAAAAATTACTATCAGTTTGTACAAAGCCAATAAATAAATCTACGACTGAACATGAAGTGTTATGTATAAATAAAAAATAGGTATAGTTGGTACCTACTGGCTACTCTGAAAAAATTATACTTTCACAGTTTCACGTAAAATTAACTTAATTTAGATAATGGCAGATATTATTATTAATCATATAATTAATTAAAAACTAAGATGAAAGGACAAGCATAACATGTTTCCACCAAAAGTGTACCTCTCCCTTTTTCACCAAATGAGATATTGGTCGATACTCGTTTCCATCAAATCATCAAGGTTCCATATTATAATTGGTTCAAAATAATATTGCTAAATAAATTTACCTAAAAAGAGAAAATAGCTACTGAGTTTATGAAAAATGTTTTTACTTATATTATTTATATAAGTATTTGACTCTATAGATAGCTCAACGACGAGTCGTCCTAGAGATTGTTTTCTTCTTCAAAGATGTTTCTTCTCGCGGTACATCGTACAAAAAACTAGATACACCTATAATCAAAATAAGCATTGCTCACGAAACTCGAAAAAAATTGGCTCATAAATGATTGGCATTAAAAAAACTGACTATTTTTCCCATCACACCAAATACATTGAATTATATTATTTAAATAAATTATGGCATGTTTTGGATTATACTGTGTTTTGAGGCCCAATTTTATGGTTCACGCAGTTCTAATACATTAACTACAATAATGTGTATAAAAAAATAAATATCAAATAGTTTAGTTGCTAGACAACTTGTGAGCGTGGTTTTACACGAAATTGGTCATGAAAAAAAAGGTGGTACTAGCACAAAAACATTAACATGTTGAAAATATATCCTATGACTACGGTCGATCGTAAATTATTTGTACAGAGGTCGGAACTTTGGAAATTTATCGGCTACTCCGTGTTTGTATAAAAGTTTATGCAACCGGTTTTTTTATTTGTATGATGATGATTTTTATTTATGATGGTAAAACCATTTAGCATTACTAAAAAGACCAGAGAATACCACGAAGAGGCGGCAAAAATTAACATCTAAAAAGTTTTTTTGTTAATTGGTATATTTGGTATAAACGCTCAAGAGGCTCAACCTCAAGTAAATTAATATTGAATATATAATAACATTTAAAGAATAAGATACAGATAATAAAGGTATGATTAAGTACATAATATTAATTATTTTTACAAAATAGAGAGATAAATTTTAGTGATATGCATCGGGTATTATAAACAGTGTTTTAAGAAATACAAGTTATCCATATTAAACAAATCAATTGTTTTCAATTTATTGCACTCTCTGGCTATTCGATCAATTAGATTGTTAAAGCCGCGAGATATTCGGTGAAAAGGGATTTCAAATGTGGCACAAGATAGATCTAGAATGAAATTTAGGGACATGGAAGTTTATAGACTGTAATAATTCTGGACAAAATAAAACACCATTTACTAGTTTAAATAGAAAACATATGTCTGTATATTTTCGTCTATTAACAAGGGAATCTGAGTAAGATTCATTAAGTAATTAAGAGATATTGGCTCGGATGGGTGAATATTGGAATACATAATATGTCTCTTATATGCAATTTAACGTAAAAATCTTCTTTGTACATACTCAAGCGATTCCATCAGCCCAACGTGTGAGGGGTTCCAAATAATTGAACAATATTCCAACGTAGGTCTAACTAAAGAAATGTACAAGGTTTTTAGGCACTGTTCATTCCTGAATTCTTTGGTATTTCTAATTAAGAACCCAAGAGTCCTTTGGGACTTCGCACAGATATGATCGTCATGTTGCTGGAAAGATAAATTTGTATTAAATACTATCCCAAGATCTTTAACGGTACTAATTTCCTCTACTTGATTCTCAAAGAGACGATAGTCATTAATTAATTTCGTTCTTGAACGGGAAAAAGATATTTTGAAACATTTCCGGGTGTTCAATTTTAAACTATTTTAATGGCACCAATCACAAAATCTGTTTAGGTCATCTTGAATTTTACATTGATCATCAATTGTTACAACATTAGCATAAATCTTGAGATCATCAGCAAATAATTTGTACTTACAGTACTTAAAGCAAGCACCTATGTCTAGAATAAATAATGCAAATAATAGTGGTGATAAATGCCCCTCTTGGGGAACACCTGATGGCACTGGTATTTATTTGATACAAAACCATTAATTTTCACTTTTTGAAAGCTATTCATTAAATAAGAACTAATCCAAGACAACAATTTATCTGTTATGCCGTATGTCTTACATTTTGCGATCACTACTGAATGGTTTACCGAATCGAAAGCCTTATTGAAATCGGTAAACTTGTAAATAACATCCGTCTGAATACCGGATTCTATAGAATTCACTACGAAGTTATAGAAACAGAGAAGATTTGTTTCAACAGATTGACCTTTCCTAAAACCGTGTTGTTTATTATCTAAAATGGTTTTGAATGAAAATGTTAATACCTTTGTCACTAATTTATCTAATAGTTTAGGCAAAGTTGATTGTTTTGCTACCGGTCTGTAATTTGCTATTAAACTTTTGTTACCAGACTTATAAATGGGCGTAATAAAGCTGGTTTTCCACTGGACGAGGAGAGTGTCAACTATTAGTGAACGATTAAATAGCCTACATAAGGGAATAGGTAACTATTGTTAAAGTAATGCTAATGCGTAATGCAAGTTACCAAAAATTAAAATTAAAAAATAAATAAAAATTATAATTTGCGAAATTGTATTATTTCATAGATATAATAATTAAATGATACTGATATAATATTTAAAATCGTACCAATTCATATCGTCTACGATAAATTGTTGAATACTCCGCTCATGTCTTCATAGTCAGTTTAGAATTTTTTTCTTTGGGAAACTGTTGTACACGAAGACTATTTAATTTTATATAAACTGGAATTTCATTTACAACACACAACCAGACTTGACGGAGGGTAAAATAATCGTACGACCAGTCGAATTGATAAATTAATAATAAATAGTTTTTTGGCGCCTGTCTTGGTGTTACGCTTATTTTTATCGGCGGCGAGCTGTTAAACGACTTCACAAGGCCAATAAGTGCGTAAAATGGTTCCCAAGTCTGTATTACTAAAACACAGACAAAAAAAAAGGTGTAATAATCTCTTTCAAAAAAGGAAAATTATTTTAAAATGTTTGTGTCAAAGGACACCGCTGACGTAAAGAAAATATCATTTTTGGGCGAAAAGAGTGCCGTGGCATGCCGCCCGTGGAATTTGGTCTATTCGTCTCATTTGCTTACGACCTAACAAGGTATGTGGTTACACGAGAGAAATACGTCATCCAATATTATATATTAGACAAAACGTAAATTACGTATTCACGTACGTGTATAATCTTTGGATCGTCACTTTTGTGCCAAGTGCGGACGGCTGAAAATTTGTCATTTCCGACTGTGGGCAGATAAAAAGGGTTTTTTCGACTGCTGGATGAAGAAATGTCACATTCCGTCGCATCTAATCGCATCGAAAATAATTGAGCGTTCAGTGTACGCGGGACAAAAAAGGTTATTATCATTTGGTTTGCAAATTTTTCTTTATACTATAGTACAGCGGTTCCTGCAAACTCAGGGTCGCGACCCAAAACAGGGTCGTGGATGTTTTTATGGTGGGTCGCAGAAAAATAAATAAATTGACATATTTTTTATTTGCTTCAGTTGTGTAAAATGTAATTTTGATTTGTTGGAAAATCATACACCGAAAATACTTATTTGGTATTTTTATTTTGTAAAATATTTAACTTTGACAGCAACAATAATAAGTATAATTTACCTGTACTATTATCAATAGATATAGATCAAATTTATTATATTTTTGGGTCATACACTCATACGAGTACACGGCAGTATATTGTTATACCATATACTATATTATACAGTCTTATCATACAACTATTATGGATTGAGATTAATCTATATTAGATAAAATAATTGATCCACAACATAATATCAGATGTGCCCTTGCAATAAAAATCAAACCAGATATTGAAAAACTAGTGAACAGTATGCAACAACATCATCATAGTCATTAATTTATTAATTTAAGAATAATATTTGACTCAATTTAAAAAATGTAAGTGAATAGTAATAATTAATTTTTTTTATAATTTTAAAATAATTAAAAAATTGTATACCAATTTAATGCAAGTAAATGTTAAAAAAAAAAAATAATAATATCATAGTTTATATCGATGAAAAATGGTATTTCTATTATTATTATTTTTTTTTTTTACCGGTATTGGCAAGCAAGTATGACTGGGTCGCATGTAAGTTAATATTGGAATCTGAAGGTCGCAGAGAAAATAGTTTGGGAACCGCTGCTATAGTAGTTACCATTAAATATTAATTTGATATAATATAACTTTTGGTTTAAAATTACAAACTGATTTAGTTTTGGTTCGATTTTTAGACGTAAACGTCATTTTATAATCTAATATTCTAATCAGCTCACTGTCGGTATCTGCAGTACAATGTACATAATTAAAATTTAAATATTAAACCCTTTATGATCGCACGGCGTCATAGCACAAAGCAGAATAATTTGAATATTCTTCGAGATGCCGTCGGAATATTTCAAGACGAGTGAAATTTTCAATTTTGGAATATTCCGAGTGAAGTGTTTTGAATTCAAATCCCCAGGTAGTTCAACCACGATGGCCGCTTTTGGATCGTCGTAATTCTCGTCATTACACGTAGATATACCTACCGGTGGCCGGGTCCGTACGGCATTATGTTCACGAGCGAAGCGGATCAGCTATGCTCACGGCCCTCGGGAACACGGTTCGGCCCGAGACGACGTCGGCGAAAAACAATCCCATTTGGTCTGCCACTTTGCGCAGTGTACCACACCCGTCGGCCATACGGGTCGAGAAAACACGCGGCGGCGGCGATCCGTGGCGGGACGAGAAGGGGTTCGCGAAAAACCTGCAAGCCACTCACCGCATTATTTAATCCGTGCGACTAAGTCTCTCGGCGCATAAAAGCGTAATTCGATTTTTAGCAGTTAGGTAAATCGTAAATACAGCCGCCAATGTTTGATAAAATAATGTTTTAATTATTCAACAGCGATCCCGCATGTTCATGCACGTGCCTTCTAAAGTTCTCGATGTTATAATCAGGGCTCGAAACTTCGTGCATTATAACTTATAATAATAGAGTAGGTCGTTCAACATTTGTATGAAAGCAATTATTCTATCATATAAACATTGGGAATAGTGAAAAATATGTGAAATGAAAGCTTTTTGACTTTGGAAAATCAAAAATAATTCGATAATTGTCCGCGTTATATTTTTCGAAACACTTATAATATTATGATGGTTTTGGAGGTAAACTTTTGAGATTCAAGCGTCAACATATTCTATGATTGGTAGAATAATATGAAAATATTTTTTTTAAATAAATTTGTGCGGTTAAAGAACATTAATTAATGCAAAACTCTATGTTTACGAGCTAATAAGTTTAAGTAAATGGCATTACGACCTCATGCGCGTTGAGCGTGATGTATCGTTGGTTACCGTGCGTCGTGCGTTACGCGTGTGATCACAATGCTGTCTAACGATTATTTCAAATTACTCTCAATTGTAGTTTTAAAACAATTAATGTTTTCAACCACTAAAATTCATTAAAAAGTAAAATACCAATATTTAAAATAATTTTAGATTTCCCTAAGTTGAAAACTTTCGTATTATACATCTATTTAAATACTTAAATAATAAATTAATTAGATACAAGTTTCGGAACACTATATTATATTTTTATTTCTAAGTGATGAATATGTCGCGAAAGACATCGTCACATACTCACATTATATTATAGATTATGGGTAAACTGCAAATTGATTTATTACCACGCAGCAACAGGTCGAAAACCTTTAAAAATTCCGTCTTTGCTCCGTTTTTCATATCTTCACAAGGTTCTGCGCAGTACTGCCTATATATATATATATGTGTGTGTGTGTGTGTGTGTGTGTGTGTGTGTGTGTGTGTGTGTGTGTGTGTGTGTGTCATTCTTATTACTACTATTACAACCGGAGGCGTCTATTCGAGTTTGGTCAAGTTGGGGAATTTGGCTGGATTCGACGAGCTCAGAGAGAAAAATGTGATTAATACTGACTTCTAGATTAACGCGCTCTTAAAATGGTCAAAAATTAGTTTTGGCCGGCTTATAGCAATATTATATTCCTGCGATTGTAAATAAATGAATTATGACATACATTCAAATTAAATCTGATAAATTTAGGTGATGATTAGACATGACAATATTGTGTAATTCTGTTTTAAAATTAAGAATGTTTCCAGCATTGTGGCCTGTCAGCAGCAATCACAACGAAAATTTATACTTGATACTTGGCTTTTTTGAAATCGGAAAAACCTTTTAAGAATAAACAAAGACCTCTTCAAAATTGATACCATCGAGATACGCGATTACTGATTTCTGGTTGATAAAGTTGTTGAATGAAACTTTTGAACAAAAGCTATTGAATACCTTACCTACTACCCAAAAAAGTGGTTTCTACAAAAAAAGTTTTGCTGTCGAGGGAGAAATGTTTGTAACCCAAAAAATGATAAAAAGGGGTATTTAATTGTAAGATTTCACGGCTTAAGTTTATGAGACGCATAGTGACTTAATGGAGTGCCTTCTATTAATATCAGGGTTGCAAAATGTTTTAAACATGTGTTTAAAACGTTTTGAACAAGTAGTTATGTTTTAAATGTTTTATGCATAAACTATGAAAACCTTTTATTCCAGAAAAAAAAACAAAGCATTTTATCCTGGTAAATGTTTTGTAAATTTTGAGATAATTTGTATGAATTGATAAGAATATTAATTGTTCGTTAAAAAACTTGTGTAATTTATGTCATTAAATTTTTTTTTATTGTTCTTTGATTAAAACTTAAAACTATTCATTCAAAATTTTATGTTACAAATTTAAAATACTAAAACTTTACTATTTCAACTAAAATAATTACGTCTTGTACTACTGACTATAAATATATCTATATATCTATCTACAAATATATAAATATACATATTATATATATATATATATATATATATATATATATATATATATATATATATATATATATATATATATATATATATATATACAGTGTTTAATAGCAGGTAGTCAACTTTGTTATTTATTTTAGAATTGAAGTTTTAACTAACAAGGATTTTTGAATTTTGTCACGATGAACTTATACTTGCCCTAAGCCCTAAGGTAAAAAAAATGATTGCCTATTGAAAAAAGCTGTTTGTAATTTAAACTATGTAACAAAAAATAACATTTAAAACAAAAAAAAAATCATAGTTTTAAACGTGTTACACGTTTAAAACGTTTTTTTTTTTGCAACCCTTATAAGCATTATAGCAACTTTTTAGTTTTTATTTCGGCATGGTAATTGTTGCCAAAATGGCCGTCTTCGAGATTTTTATAGAAATAATCTTGGAGAGGAACTGATAACAATAAGCATAAAAAATCCAACATACACGATAAAACGAAACTAGGTTGACTGACCAATGATATTTCAATAAAATGAATCTGAAACAAACGGGCCTTATGGCTGTTTTTTATCGATTACTTATTGGAATCGAATCAACTCACAATAGACATGAAACACTGTCATATGAATGATAGTGCTGTACAAGATTAATCCTATCAAAATGAAATTTTTTTTTTATGAACTGTTATACAAGCACATTATAGCAAATGTATGTTATGAATAACAGTAGATTGAATACCTACAACATGGAATTTCATAACTATGATATGTGATAAAAAAAGGTTTTTACTTGAATAAATGTAATTGGATAAATGATTTCAAAAATGATCTATCATAAATATTAATTGATTAATTATTAGTATCAGAATGTTTATGACTATTAGCATTGTTTTTTCTATGATTTTGTACAACTAACGACAATATATCACGAGGTCATAAATTTAAGGCACTATTTATTTTTCACTTATGTTAAAATCTCTTGTTGGTTTTCGGAATAGATGAATTCACAAATAAATGTAGAAACAAAATCATGTTATATGAATAAATCCATTAAAAACGTATAATAATAACGTGTAATAGTGCTCAACAGTGAATGTATTTTGAAATAAGATAAATTTAATTTCAAATTTTCATTGAAACCAGTCTGATTCAAAAAAATTGTTTCATTGTTCTCGATAAGTAGAAACAAGAATTTCACACGCCTCAAAAGTCAACAATTTTGAAAATAATATATGTTGTATGATAAATGTACTATTAACACAAGGATAATATTATAATGCACTTATAGTATATGATTCTATGTTACGATTTGGAAAGACGCTAGATTTTTGCTTATGTTTTGATCAAAAGTATTGTAGTGGTTTGTAAATTTAAGAGACATTAACACAAGGTCTAAGAGTCTTTGTGATCTAAAAACTCAATTATCTTTTTTGATTGTTCCACCACACAACTTATTTGTTCAATTAAGTAACAGCAGTAGACAATACTTCCTTATTATTTGTTTACTTTTCCATAAGCCTTCACATATACATACATTTTGAATATGTAAATATTTGCATTTTGCATCGTCCGCAAAGTGTGTGTAGCTAAAAAAATCATTATTCCAGGGTTTGAAAAATTGCCATGTCAATGATTTTTGTCAATATACTGTTCTAGCTTTAGTGACACAATAACAGTTATTTGAAAGGGGGAAAAAACAGAAAGAATAAGTTGTACTCCTGTGTGACAAAGATCATATTATATTAATATTATGAATTATCATCATGTACAAACTTACAGATTAACATTTTTTTTCTCAATCGTCATTATGAATACATATATAATATATGTTACTGACTAAAAACAAATAGTGGGAAAAAAATTATACAAAATTAAATCCAAATTAGGATGAGGATTTATTTCATATTCATTACACAGGATGACTTAAATACTACTATATACAAAGATAAAAAAAAATCTAGTATAAAAAAAAGAAAATGATTCCAAATTTGTATTTATACATAAGTATATAAGTAATTAAAAAACTAAGACTCTTACAATCTTAAGAGACAGATAATATGTATGGTCTAAAACAAATCTTCTAATGAGAATTGATGTTGCAAGCGATTATGATAAAATAATACATTTTCTTCCTGAAACAGAAAAGGCATAAATTAAAATTTTCTACTATTACTATACTGTTATACTGTTATATATACTGTTAAAATTGTCTTTAGATCCATAATGAATCACTAATTATCACAACAAATAAAAATATAAATAAAATATAACAACAGTTAACTGTACTTGTTAGATAGTCAAATCAAAAATACTCAATCATTGTCAAACCAAAAAATATTTAACATAATAAAATGGCTCCTAAAAGTATAGAACTAGAATTATTTTTAATTATTTATCCAAGTTATCAGACTGTAACACAACAGCTCAAATAATAATATATATATATATTTTTTTTTTAAATTTTATTTCAACAGATTTCATAATTTAATTGCAATTCATTAAAATTATCATTCCACTACTTGCATCGTAAAATTCATATTTTTAATCATTAATCTGATTGTATCCATTTTACAATAAAACAAAGAATTCAGCATATTATATCATATAATACACTAAACATATATTTTTTTTTAATTTTATTTCAACAGATTTCATAATTTGATTTCAATTCATTAAAATTATCATTCCACTACTTGCATCGTTAAATTAATATTTTTAATCATTAATCTGTTTGTATCCATTATACAATAAAACAAAGAATTCAACATATATCATATAATTCACTATACATATATACATAATATATAAAGTAATAAACACAGATAAAACCATTCAGATTTCTATTTAGTATTTTTTTCTAAGATAACTTTTAAATGAAAAAAAAACATCAAACATAAAATATAAAATACTTTTGTTTTTTCTTCATGTTTAGAAAACACATTGACAGTAGTATTCAATAGAATGAAAAATGACATTATTTGTTTTGACGAAAGTTTTGAATCATCAATCCATTTGAAAATGTAATTATAATTCAATATATTTCATTCAAATAAAATTAAATCAAAAATAAATCATTCCACTTCTCGCATCGAAATTTATTTTATTATATCATAATCATAAATATATTGAATTGCTAGTATACATATGTATGTATTATATAATATATAAACAAAGAAAAACATGCATTTGGTAACATCACAAAAATTTCAGTATAATAATATTACTGAAATTTTAGCATTACATTTTTTCATAATCATATTTAATTGATTTTTGGAAAATAATAGAACTCTATGTTTATACACTAGATTTTTTTTTTTCTATTAATTTAAAATATTTTTCTATTACTCGAATAGTTACATTAAAATAATACTTAATCATAAAATTATTTATAAATTTATGTTTCATCGCAATTATTTGAAATCAGAATGTGAATCATTCCACTTCTCGCATCGAAATGTATTTTAATCATAATCATCAACATATTGAATTCATAAAATATTCTTAAAAAATACCATATGCAAATAATAATAATGAAAACAAATTAAGGGAGAACATGATTTGTTCCAAAATATATTTAAAAGTGTGAATATGTATTTCAAATTATCATATGCTTGATGAAATTTCAACATAATATTTAAAATTGAAACCACAATTAGTTTGATATTACATTTCCGTAGTAGATGTTGAACGGTAAACCTCAATGTTTAAACACAGATTTCATAATTTATATTGCAATTCATTGAAACTATCATTCCACTACTTGCATCGCTGTATTAAAATATAATTTAATCATTAATCGTGTGTAAATGATATGTTTCATTAAAAATATTTTAATCAGAAATATGAATCATTCCACTTCTCGCATCGAAATATATATTTGTGAAATCATCAACATGTTAAACATTATACAAAGTTAAGGGAATCAACAATGTGGTTTAATTTAAATATCAGCCAATAAAAAAATAATAATAATAATAATAATAATTAAATAAATCATTTAGAACAATATTTACATTAATATTTTAATTTGATGTATTAACTACTAGATAAATAATGTGTGATAACATTTATTTCACTATATTTCTTAATATGTTTATAAGATTAAATTAATTTTCTTGTTACAAACGTATTTCATAATTTAAATTGCAATTCATTTTAATAATCATTCCACTACTTGCATCGTTATGATTTAAATTTTTAATCATTAATAGTTTGTAACAGTTTATACACTTAATTATGAATTATTTGCATGAAGAATGGATAAAACTCCAATTGAGTCAATAAACAATTGTTAATTAATTACTAGAAAATTTCACAGAGATATACAATATTTATAGAAAATGAATAACATATTGCAGGTTAGTCTAAATCAAAAATAAATAGCTCTTAGAATACAATTATTTAAATTATCACACAAATTTGAACATACGCTTTAAAAAAAAAAATTAATATTACCCATACAGGCACATCAACAATATAAAAGAAATAGAAGTTGTTTAAGACTAAAATGTATGTAAAATATCATATAACCATTAATAAAATCACATGGAATCAAACTTCTTGCCCCAACAGTTTTATAGTAATCATTTATTTCCTAATTCATACTTCATGTAAAAAATTCATTTTACATGTTAATAATTTGTTTACACACCTTACAAAAATTTAAAGATTTAAAAAAATAAGAATAGAATATTAAAGGGTTATGTTACAAAGTAAAGTTACTGGAAAATAATTAAAGGAAAATTCACATCAAATAAGATTACACACTATTTACTTTAGTCTAATCATATCAGAAATTACCTTAAAAAAAATTGTTTGATAATAATACTAATTGTAAGCTAAATAAATGAAAAAAAAAATTTAATTTGTATTTATGCAGTGTTAAATACTTACAAAATATTTAGTAATTTTCTAGTGAAAGAATGTGATCAGGTTTTTCTCCACGGTGGTGTTTATCCCACATTGCTCTATACAACCTTTCTAGACCATTTGCATATATTGAACAGTTGAACAATGGACTCTCAGATCGTGCTCTCCAGACTTCCACCCTCATAGTTTTCAAACTAAAAAAAAAAAAATTGTATATGAAATTACAATGCATCCAATTTGCTGAAATAAGTTATATATTAGATACATACTATTCTTTATCAGTTCCTAATCTAATAGCGATATCTTGGTATTCTTCTCTTGTCCTTGCAATAAGCTCAGGGCATCCTAGAGTAGCCAATTGCGATGCAGCAACTCTTGAAGCTAATGTTTCTCCTGCAAATAAGTTTAAAGATTTGTTTTAATCCATAACAAAATATAACCAAAATTAAAAGAAGTCATACCTGGCAATGTTACAACCGGCGTGCCTGTCCACAAAACGTCCATACTAGTAGTGTGCCCATTGCAGAGAGGTGTATCTAAACAAACGTCAGCCAATTGTCCTCTGCGTACATGTTCTTCTTTAGCGGCTACATTACTAAACAAAATTCGACCAGGTCCAATACCTAAACTAGCTGCAGTGTTATGAATATGTGTTTCACCGACAGCTGGGAAACGCAATAACCATAATACAGAATTGGGTACAGCTTTCAAGATCTGAATAGGAAGAATTTGTTATTACAAAACCAATACAAGAACGTACAAATGAATTATACTTACATTAACCCACATTTGAAGAGTGTTAGGATCTATTTTGTATAATTGATTAAAATTGCAATAGACTACTGCGTCTTCGGGCAACCCATACTGTTGACGTGTAGTAATAACAATATTCTGTGGTACTTCTTCTCCTGTGGCAGCTTTATTATTTGTTTGATTGGTGGCAAGTCCATTTTGTACAACAACTCCATTAACTGAAGTTTGCATTTGTCCAGAAGCTATCATAGTCTGAGGGAAATAAAATATTTATATTATGTGGTGTAAAATTCATAACTATTTCAAATTTATATATTACCTCAATCGGAGTAGTTGTTGGCAATTCAGCTACTTTTAAATTAACTTCAACCGGTCTGGTCAATTTGGAATCTGCGATTTCAGACACAATAACTTGTTTTATTTCTTTTATATTAGTGTTCTCAATAATTGGTGATAAATCGGTAGCATTAATGACAGCTACATTATCAGCCACTTCCTTTTTACATCCCACTTTATCGGATAAAATAATTCGTTCACATAGGTGAGGGAACATTTGTTTGTGATCACCAATGAAATATGTATGCGGCATGTAAGCTAATTTCTCGCTATATTGAGATGCAAGTTCTACTGGAGATGTAACCATATCGGTGATTAGATAGTCCATAAAAGGAGCACCACTTGTTCCTGGATATCCAAGCCACATAACCTAAAAATTATTGAAATTTATAATTTTTCTATGATTTGTCATCATAAGTAGATCTATGATATTGATAAAAATTGCTATTTCACAGTTTAATTTAAGAACGTCATAATGATTAATAGATAATGGACAAAATAATTACTTGTATTGGAGCTGGACGTAATGCAAATATTTCATTTCTTGCACCTTTTGTATATCCATTCATATTTACTAAAATGTGTATACCATCGCTGTTAATCTTATCAGCTGCTTTTCCATTACATGGAATCTGTAAAGAAAAAAGAAAAAATTCATTAGATATGAATATTTATACAGAATGCAAAAATATGTATGTATTAATTGGTTCTTACATGTGATAAATCTATGAAATGCTCAGATTCCCTAGCAATTTTTGATCTGAATGTAGTGTTATCATCTGGTGATAATGCATAACAGAATATTTCTACTTTTTCTTTGTTATGAAGACCCGGTATTGATTGCATCAAATGCGATGTAGGATGATTACCAAAATCTGATGACACATACCCAATGCGTAGGCGATTTCCAGGAGCTAATTCTTTAACATATTTATAGGGAGGCTTGTGTAAAACTTGAATTTTTTCCAAGCACAATGCAGCATGCCGTCCAGCAATAGCCTTACGAAAACTGTGGGATAATGGATACAACATAGAATGGTGAGGATGGACGGAAGGCAAACGATTTTTCTCCAATTGTTCAGCAACTATGCTAACCAACTTTTTCATACGTGGTTCATAATCAGTCCAGTCGCAAACTATTTGTAAACAATGTGCCAGGTTACAATATGCGTCAGGGAAGTCAGGTTTTAATCTTAAAGCAGTTCTATAAGAGGCAATAGCTTCAGGTATATTTCCAGAATCTTTATGAATAGAGGCCAAGTTGCTATGAGCATCGGCAAACGCTGGATTTATTTGAATAGCTCTTGAATAACATTGCAGAGCATTTTGTACATCTTGCATTTCTTTCAGGGTGTTTCCCATGTTTGAGTAGGCATCTGCGAATGTAGGCTGAATACGAATAGCCTCTTGATAGTGATTTAATGCTTCGGTCAATTTGCCTTGTTGTTGAAGAACAGAAGCTAAATTTGAATGAGCAGCAGCAAATTCTGGAAATACTTCTAAAGCTTTCAAATAAAGCCGGGTCGCTTCTTCTATGAAACCTTGTTCGCGTTTTATGTTGGCTAAATTGTTTAAAGAATCTGCATGAGTTGGACATAGCTTCAAAGCTGTATTGTAGCATTCTTCAGCGTCAGTAACCTAGATGATACCATAGTTAATAATTTAAACTATTAAGTTAATTGGAAAGTGTTTTCAACTCACCTGTCCCTTTTCTTTCAAAGCATTTGCCAGATTGCAGTAAGCATCGGGGAAGTTGGGTTGGAGCTCAATTGCACGACGATATGTATCAATAGCCAAATCAATAAGTCTACAAAACAATAAAATGAATGAAAATATGTTTTTGGAGAAATACACAAATATTTAATTTATATTCTTACCCTTGTTCATAGTAGACACAAGCCAAATTTCCATGAACGACGGCGTTATTAGGGCTTAATGCCAATGCCCGAAGATAAGCAGATACTGACCTGAAACAAATATTATTCAATTAAATATTTTCAATTTATTTTAAATAATTGATAATAAAATATTTAAAATTATTTTATAGATTATATATTTATATACTAAAATAGCATCAATTGGTTTATATTTTTATCATATGATATTTAAAAAGGAATTAAATAATTATATGCTAAACTTTTTAGAAAATATTTAAAACTTTTGATATTAAAAACAATAAATAATAATATTAAATTATCATTTAATTATTTAAAATGTGTAAGAATGTTAAATAAATTGAATAAACCATTTTATACATATCAAGTTATATTCAACGTACCTAACATATGTAACCTGTTTTTTTATGCCATATTTAAATTAATTGGGTTAGGTTAAGTCCCTATAAATAATTATTATAGTTTATATGACAAGAGATAAAAATCAAAAAAGGCTATATTTCTCAAGAGGATTTTAGTGCAGAATTTATGGTGTCCTATTAAAATTAAATTGCTCGTGACTCCTTAACTTGAGATACATACATTTGAAGACTAATATCATTAATAAAACATTTCATTTATTTTATTTTTGAACTGAAACATTTTAACACTGACAAATAAGATTATTTGTTTATTGATGACATTCAAACAGAATAAATTATATTATTTTTATGAAAGAGCTTTTACTTGATTGAAAATATAAAGATAATTGATTAAATCAGTATATATAAAAAAAAAAAAAAAAAAAAAAAAACAGTAAAGCACTCTAAAGAGTACAAAGAAATATAAAAACACATGAATTCACTATGTGTATATAGTAACATCATATATAGAAGAGTCCAAAATATATATATATACACACAATATCAATGACAGGATAAGTTGAATACAATCTCCGGCTGAAAATATACGCCTTTATCAGATCTCTATTTTTCTTTTTAAAAATCATAAATCATTCATTTTCAAACATATCTATTTCAGATCTCACGACTCAAAAATGACATCTGAAGTGTGAAAACGTGAGGAGAAACTAATAGGAAAAAGTAGCACCATCTCTAAAAACACGGTTTTCGGGTGTCTTTAGTGAATTTCGAAAAAAACTTATATGAAATCTCTCGCATTTTCTGTCCAAGAAATATTAGTACACAACGCACGTTTTGAACCACTGACTGGTTTAAACAACGAACAAGTAAAACTTTACAAAACCAATGCGTCGTGAATATTTCGAAAGGATCAATGATTTCACATTATACTAATATCTCAAGGCGACTGATTTCTCGCCTTTGTTGTATACACAACAAACAACACCACTGCCGCCGCTAACACTACACATACAGTCATCGTCGCGCGTACAACAAAATTTAAGCGACTTTTTGTAGCAGTACTTAAACATAATGATTAATGCGCGAGTGCTGTCGTCGAGACGCGCGTTCATTACTCTGAGGTCACACACACACACACACACAAGCACGTATACACGCGGTGGCGCTTATAGTGATTAACGCGCGACATAAATTCTGTAGTTTTCGTGGCACGAAGTTCAATTTGCACGCGCGGCAGGGAAGTAAGGACGACGACGCGTACCAACCACCCTAGGGTCGCCGTATATAATAATACATCTTATATAATTTAGTTAAACAATTTCGTAGCCAGGCTCCAGAGAAGGAAAGGGGTGTGAAGTGGGACCCGTTTAAGTCGCGAGTCAATTAAATTATTATCTCTAACCGAACGAGAAACTGGCCTTCGTCGCTGCCGTCGGGTGAATCAAGAATCGAAGATTTTTCAAAGATGAAAAAAAACGAAAAAAGAACACTTCAGTTCCATTTCGACCGATTGAACGAGATTATTATTTTAACGCGTCGACTACAAGTCGATTAACTGACAGAGACAGAGGAGTAGAGACAACGAAGAGATGTTGAGAAAAAAAAATGTCAGACGACGGACAAGTCTTATCGTCAACATGAACGTAAAAAACTTTTAAACGTCTGCGCGATTATAATGGGTTTTTTTCAAAACAAAGTTTGAAACACCGAAGTCTTTAATTTTTATTTTATTTATTTTTCAACGCGACATTTCAGACGAACATTCAAACTCTTGATTTACTTCGGAATATTCGAAAAACCATTCCTATGGTAATCCGTGCGGTGTTCATGGCAGACTCGATAAATTTCGAAAGTTAAATAAAAAGTTTAAAAACAAAATTATAGATAGGGTTATACTCTTAGGTAGAATAATATTAAACACGTCTAAATAGAATTTATTACAGGGACCTGTATGACTAATATGAATTTGAATTAGCAAACTTGTTGAAATAATATCCTAACACAACGGTATACATAACTTGATGAAGTATGATTTATACTTTCATTAGAATTTCAATTATGCTATCTATACCTTTGTATAATGAATTCTGATATTTTTGTATTTATACTACTTAATATACGTAATTATTATAATAAATAAACTCAGAACTAATAATTGAAAAACATACAACTAGCTCCCAACAATAACAGTAAATGTTATAGGTATAACTTTATCAGAGTAATTTATTTATTTCACGAAATAATTTGTTAACGACAATGTTATGATTTATGAAAATATTTAAATAAATATATGACCATTAGTGGCTGGCCTCTAGGCATGAATATAAAGCTTTTCAACCATACTTTTCTCCACTTTCCCGCACCACCTGTAATCCGACCTGCCAGAAGTTTCATCGGAAGTTGGTTAAATATAAAGCAAAACATTTTTACCAGAATAATACATTATTTAACTAATGAAATCTGCGCAAACAATAACCCATAAATTTAAAGTATTTGATGTAGGAATTTAAATTATACCAACAAAAGCATTATAAAATAAACAGAATCAATAACATTCAAAATTGAGTACTTAAATTTTGAACTCCAATGAAATATACCTATTATAACAGAGTAAACAGCTTATTTTTTAATTCTAGTTATTATAATAACAATAGAAACATAAAATATTATTATTTGAAATGTATTACAAGAATTTTCCACGTAATTCATAACAGATTAAATGATTTTCAAATAGTAAAAATGACTACATATTTTAACAAAATTTAACTAAATGTTACCAAATTCAATAGTTTATAATTTTTGCAAAAAAAAAAAAAAAAGAACCATTATTTCTTTGTTATAAGTTGTCAAATAATAGTGATGAGCAGTTTTTTTTTTTATATAAATTATGAGTATCATTATTTTCAACATTATTCCATTAATAACATACAGATAAATTTGCAATGAAATATTATATGAAAAGAATTGATCAATTGAACTAATGGATTATGTCAATGATGTATAATAAATGATACTGCATGGTATGATTTTACTACAATGTAAATCAGAAACCTTTATAGTTAATATATATAAAGAAAAAAAATGTTTTTCAAATACTAATGACATAGCCATGAGAAATCCATGAATAAAAATAATAAATTCAAATTGGGTTAAGATGTATAATTTTATTATTTGTTATTTGAAATTTGAATATCCTACTGCAGGCGGCTTCATTTTTTAATTTTTTATCTCACAATAATTTTATTTGTTTTATTAAGTTTTTCAAGAACATAATTCGATTTTAAATTAATATGACCTCACTCGTTTTTTTTAACCAGGTATGAGCCGATACTTATTTAATTTTCCATATCATTTGAAAAAATCAGCATATCAAAACACTCTACTTTTTTTTACATTAATTCAAAAATGTTACTTGAAATGCATAAAATCACACACCAAAATCATCTTTTATGACCTATTCGAAAGAATTATCATAAATTCACAACTGTTAAAAAATATTATTGTGTTTATTCTAACGAAAGAATAAATATGTGTTACAATTAAATGTAATATAATCGGGGAAATATAAAAATGAAACTGAGAATCAAATAGAAATCAATCAAATTTTTCCGAAAGAAAAAACCTAATTTCGATACCGACAATATAAGATGATCATTTTTATATCGCTCATACAGAGTATTCAACACTATTGTTTCAATCAATAATAAATGTTTCTCCTACACAGAAAGTATTTGAAATGAATACTTTAAAGTTAAATATTACTATAAATAATATACAAATTAATCAAACATTATTAGTTAACATAAACTTATTAATATAATTATCAGCAAATAAACTTCATACGCTATATGCTGTTTCCAATATTAATAAGATATGGACGAATAACAAAGTAACACATATTATTAAAATTTCAATAACTTGATAAATAAAACGAAAACAACAGACCTAATTGTATTGATAATAATTAATTGGTTGCACAAGAAAAAAATCATAATTTTGAATACATTTGTTATATAAACCAGGACAATTTGAACTTAATTTACAGTGTAAGTGAAATTATATTTCACGGTAAAAGTAAAGATTTCGGTAAAAGTTAAATGTACTAAGTTCGTTATAATGGTTTCATGTATAGTAGTGACAGAAAAAAAAGTACGTCTCAAAGCAATTACCGGCGTATTGATTTTCACTAAACATGATTTTGTCTTACATTATAGGTATTATATTATAGTTGAAAATGTTTTTAACATCATTCAAAAAACACGCCATCAATGGAAAACACGAACATTCTATGAAAACCGATGAAAACGTAACGGATTTGTGAATATCTATAAGTTTATTTTTACACGAACACATATATTGATTAGAGCATCACGTACATTGTTTTTGTGTTTTTATAAAATATTAGATCTATGCTTATTAATAGTTAATGTTAAAAAATACAATTTTATTACTGAGATAATAAATTAAGTTTCCAAAGTTAAACTTTAATATAAATACAGAAAAAAAAGAAAGAAATATTAGAAAAAGTCCTAAACATACAAACTGACAGTTTTTTGTAGCATTATTCTCGATTCAGAGTTGCTCAGAAATACATGGACCCGAGTTTGTTTGTACAGTTATGTATGCGTATTAATATTTCATATCGTCAGAAGAATGGCAAGAGAAACGGACTCGACCCAAAGCGTTCAAAAAACAACTTTAATTTTTTATAAATTACACTGAGAATAAAGAAATAAAAATTAAAGAGTCTGTAGCAAATAAAATAATAAATCTAAATATTTATCTATGCATAGAACGCATTTAAATGACTGCACACACATTCCTGGACGGAGATGCAAAATTTATTATTATTATTTGTTTTATTTTTGAAACTTTAAACGCATTGAATTTGTTTGGTAGTGCTTGCATGTTTGCATAATAATACTTGTGTATACATCGCAACGGCACAGAATGAATAGTAAATAGTATATAGGCGGTAAAAATGAACGCTGTCGTGACAAATAAATAAGATATTGAAATTCCACGACCACGCCTTCGTCCACTAAAAAGTAGCATTTTATAGGTGAAAAAAATCATTGCTAAGCTTAAGTCTGACTCCCAGAAGAATCGTAGATACTTTGAATTGAAACGATACACCCATGTCCCATCAGCCATAACCACCCTCCGACCACGCAATAAAAATTGACATATACACATAACAACACGATTTTGAAAATTGGATGATCATATGGGTTTTCGTCCGGAATCACACGAAAGTTGGCTTAGGTTTTCGCGGTTTTGTCGAACACGCACACCGTACATATTTACCACACGAAAACTATACAACCCACCCGTGCTGTCGTGCCATCATTTATTACTTTTTTTGATTATTCGGGGATATACGCGTTGGGGCACGCTTTCCTTTCCGTACCGGACTGAAAGGGCCTACAAATTGGCACACCCGACGCACATGTTGTACAGTGTTGGATATACGCGACAGATAAGCGTTTATTTTTTCACAGAGCTCAACAGAATAAATCGTATTTACGAATGCGATAAACCAACTAAAAAACGCACAATTGACGGATTAACGCCACCGATGTCGTTAACGGAGGAACGAAAACCTTGTAAATCACACGCCAAACCAGACAAAAATAAATATTTATTCGATCGAAAAATATTGACCAATTAGAATGCGCACCCCGAAT
>CM050404.1:22260297-22265297 GCA_027580255.1 Therioaphis trifolii
TCGCTTAATGGCTATCCGACAAACTTCGTCGTGAACGTGACCCTGTGGTACACTGTGTATAATATTATATATTCTACATGTATCTACTTACATACTTTGCAGGGTATATTATACCCTGTACCTGCTGGCCAATCGACGACGACGTGACTGTTGTGGCGTCCGATCTACGAGACACGTCACGCTCACGATGAGTTAACGATGACAAACGAACGAAAAATCAACGTCAGATCTGTAAACAGTGTTGAATCGGGTTAAAAACCTTTAGGATCGAAAAGAATCCGTTTATTTTGAAATACTGTATACAATCCAAACAAAAACCATGGTAGAAAAAATATACCGTAAATTTCGTAACTATATTGAGATGCAGTTGTGTCGTATTCAATGAATACGCATTTCTATGTAGAGTAAATGGAAAAAACTCCGGCTCAGAATTTTAAATTTACCAAAATCAGTTTCGCGATTATTCTTGTACTTTTTGTACGATTTTTGTACCATTTAAGCAGTGATCTAGTCGTAAATATTGTTTTGGCTATACACCTAAATTGAGAAATATTAAATACGTTCGGGGCTCCGCCCCCACACCCTCTGTATACCAATTGACTTAAATTTCTCTATTATTATAAATTTATTTAAATACATAATAATATATATATTCATCATGGCAAATTTATTCATTTATTATTTATAATTTATAAAATTTTCCACAGTGATTGTTTGTCTATTTGATCTTCTAATGGCTCAACTTTCATTGAACGGTTATCATTGGCCGATCTGTGCTGCAACAGCCAGCTTCCAAAATATTTGGTTGGGTGCCATATACTAAGAGGTGGCTCATTTATATTGATAAACATAAGATTTGCAATATTTTTTATTGTTAATTTAGATCTTAGATCAGAACATATTATGTTCATTCAACTGAATCCCCGTTCGCATTTTGCAGTTTAAACTGGCATTGTTTTTATAAGTATATTTAGTTCTTGTACTCCTTCATTCATTGTATTATTACGAATAAAGTTTCTCATTCCTTGAACTAGTACCGATGTATTTAATAAAAATCTACGGCCATATTGTTGTATTTCATTTTCCCGGTGTCTTATATCAACATCTATTGGCCATTTATTTTTGTTCAAAATTTGAATATTGTTTAATATTAAAGTATCATTTCATTATTATCAAGTAAACGGGAATGTAGTTTATTACATATACACTTGTTATGAATTGACTTGGGTTGATACATATTCATTTTTGATTGTCGGTTAAACTGATTGTTTTGAAAGCATTTAGCTTCCTTTGCCTCTGAAACATGTTCTTCATTTTTAGTCTTAAAAGATTCTAATATTTTAATGGTAATTTTAATTAATTTATCTGCTTGTATTAATGTGACTGTATAACTCTGTAATTTATTAGATAAATATGATAATTCCTTGAGAATATCACAAATAAGTGCCAAATCTGAAACAAGTTGTAGACTTCCTAATTTTTTATATAAACCTGTATACTTGGACTGAGTTTTTTTTATCTTTATTTGTGTCATTTGAAGCATTATATAAGTGGTTATATAAAGCAGGAAATGTTTTCCAAATTGCTTGAACTGCTCTATAACTGCTGGCGACCCCTCTAACATCCAGTATCTTACCAACTTTAAAAAAATATCATATCTAGTTCAGCACATATCATTTTAAGTTCGTTTTGATTTTTTGGAGATCCGTTGTATAAAGCATAAAGACTATCCAAAAATACTTTAAAATGATTTGTGGTGGTAACTTCTTTTACTGAATCGTTGACAGACTGTGGTTCATACAATGCCAACTAAATATTAAAGGATATATTTATCTTTACGGCGATTGGCAACTCTATTTTTTTTACCTAGGAGAACACTGGCCCCATCACTGACAAATGACACCAAGTTTTTTTGAAGAAATGTTTTACCAAAGCCACATTTATGAAGGCAGGTTAGTAGTTTATCAACAATATTGACAGCTAATTGATTATCAAGCTCGAAAAGATCCAAAATCATAAAAATAGGATCATCATAAGAGATTTCAGGTTTAATATAAACAACCATACTTGTCGTTAAACTCAAAGTTGTGGATTCGTCAATAAGAACTGACAATTTAGCACTACAATCGATAATAATCTTAACTAACTGTTCTCTCATTTTAATAGCGATATGATCTATAATTGTAGTAGCAGAGTATGTAGAATGTAAAATTGATCCTAAAAAAATTCCATTAGCTTTTTGAAGTTCAATTAATGTAAAATGATCGTCAAATGGAATATTATATTTAGTTATGTAATATATAGTGCGGAATATATACTCAGTATTAACATGGTTTTTATTTAACTTTGCCTCAGCATTTTTTACAATTTTTATAGATTCTTTTATTTCATAAGCATGTTGATGAGCGAATGACTCTGAATGTTTTTTTATTTTATTTCTCAAGTTAGCCAACCTGGTTTGTTTTTTTAGATGATTGCCTTCATCAACTTAACACACACTTCATTCTTTACTAATTTCAACACTTCTCCTCTTCTTAACTATCTTTAATGTTCGAATGTATTTGCAGTATTCACAGCCAATTTTTTGTTTTGAACAAAATAACCGTAGATACCTTGATTTTTTTTCAATCCATTGATCAAAATTCCACACCATTGGCCATTGATCTTCTTTTTATAAACAATTTTAAATAATAATTAATTATTTAATACACTGTTAACCATAAAAAAATTTGTCACTTTTATTATAATACTTAAGTAGATATTAATGTAGTGTTCCAAATACTTTTGTATTTTTGAAATTATAATACAACATGAAAATTGAATATTTATAACAGTTTATACAGCTATTATTTAGTTTGAAAAATATCTAACAATAAGTGCTATAAAATATATAAAATACAATTTAAATTTAAATTATCTGTATAATGAAACAAATGTTTATATAGTTGTAGCTTATGATGCTAATTTATTGATCATCATGATATAAACCTTTATATATATATATATATATATATACATATATTCCGTTATAAATATAGTAAATCAATTTTCTAAATATATAAGATAATACAAAACGTGAAGTGATTTTTTTACCTGTGTTTCACAATTATTGGTAGAATCAGCTTCAGAATTATTTGTATTAACATTATTTGGCTACTATTTATTTGGGCTTTACTTTTGCTACTTTTGAAAAGAAATCATTTATACTTCTTTTTTTACTGTTTGATGCCATATTGCCGTCGTCGTAATATTAATATTTAATTTTAAATATTTGTTTTACTAAAAAAATGTATAAATGTCCATTTAAGTGATCGATGACGCAGTACGCACATATAAGCAATCAAATACCTAAATGAAGATTTACATAATATGAATGTAATTATTTTATTCTTGCTTCACTTCTTTCCTTGTATTTTCATTCTCAAAAGTGTACAATGGTTTTTGAAAATGTTATAACAATTTCAGTGAATTTCTATCAGCCACTGACACTATCAAGTAATAATAGTTTTAAAGTTGACATAAGATAATAAAAAATGAATTTTGTGAAAAACAAATGATGAACAGTGACATTTTTCTGTTTTTACGCTATTTTTCAGTAGTTTCTCCCTTTGCACAGAAATATCAGACAAATATCAAACGGCGTATAATACGTTTTGTGAATCACGTCTTTATTTTAAGCATTTATTATCGTTTACCGCAATGTATAATGTGTCTGTATAGTGTTGATAACATCCACACACACACACACACACACACACACACACACACACACACACACACACACACACACACACACACACACACACACACACATTCATACAAAAAACAAAAAGAGGAGACATTTAAAAATCTGAAATTACTCTACCGTGGATAAGCCTTATTAGGTGTGTTATAGAGTTATATACGGTACATTTTATCAAACGAAAATGACGTTTTGTTCTTTATCCATAAGGATACGCATACGGTTTACCGAACGTATTTTACATTATCAGATTGTCAAGACATTTGGTATCATGTGAAAGCTCGTCAACATTTCGAATGAAACTTTTCATCGATAATTTGTTTAAACCAAATGTATATGTTTTGAACTAGAGAATCAAAAAAAAAAAAACATAAAAATAATAGATGATGAGAAAAAAAATCGTTTTTTTCAGTTTGGTTTTTGGGGTACAAGACAAGGATCCGAATAAATTAGTGAGTTTGGTTCAGTATCTTCTGATATCCTCTAATGACGCCTATACTTAAAAATGTTTATAAAATATAACGTACAAAAAACTGTAAACTAGCCAAATATATGCGATACACCATGTCTGTAACTTGCCAAATATGCACTTATACATATAGCTGAAAATCGGCCAAATATTAATTTTCCAAAAATATATAGAATAACATGTTTTATGTATACTAATGATGTTACTCAATTTATTTATAAACTAATAACTTATAATTTAATTACTGGAACATAAAAATAAAAAATGTATAATATCTACAAATTTTAAATTCGAGTCTTTTCGGTCGTTTATGTAATTATTATGTACCTAAAATATATTTTTATTCTAAAATTTAAAAACGAAAATCTGTTGAAATATATCGATTGAAAAAAGTATTGTTATTGATTATTAAAACAGTTCAACAAAAACAAATCCCTACAAAATTTTAAATGGTATTTTAAAATTAGATGTTATAAGAATTTAAAAATTACAATTCATTTCGGTTGTTTAAAAATACGAAATCTGCATAAGAAATGACATTTTAAAATGTAATCTTTTAAAGTGATAACTTTAATCAAACCATTTACGTCAGTTAGATCTAGAGTTCGTTAAAATATTGAATGTACATTACAACAGTTTTACATAAGCGACTGACACCGTATTTGAACTGAAGTGAAATAATTATGCTAATAATTTATTGTGAATACATGGAAATCAATATGAACAAACACCTTGTCAATTGTATCTTAGGAAATAATCATCTTCTTCTTCTTCTTTAGAGTTTGTCGG